>JAJEJO010004624.1:0-69287 GCA_020662805.1 Glaucomys volans
ACTACGTGACTTGGGATGCTGGTCATACAAACAAACTAAGAGTGTATGCTGATGATGTCACTGCTTCTTTCGTCTGACATATAAAACCTGCTTCTCCATGGTGACTGAGGCAGAACTGAGGGTACTGTGGAAAGGATATGTTTCACTTTCACCTATCCTTCTTGCTGGCACTGGACAAAATACAGTGGGGGAGGGGGCACAGCTTGGAGAAAGAATCGCCACGAGGGATGGAAGCACTGTCTGTTCAGTCCATCACCACTGGAGCTTCCCCAGTAGCATTTCTCAATAAAGCCTTCTGTCTTGTGCACTTCTCTATTTTCTTTGATCTTTTGGCAACCTATCCCTCTGCCCTGGCACAACTAGGATATGGAACTGTTGGGAGCCATGAAGGACACATCAGCTAAGAGAGCAACAAAGCTTAACTCGAAGGCTTAGCCTAGGAAAACGACACCTAACTCTTAAGCTGCTCCTCACTTCCTGGAGTGCAGACAAAACCTGAGGCCTTGGGGCGTTACCAGAGGTAATGATGGTGAATCGGACCACCCCTGGGGAATGGCCCACAATAGTTCCGTGAACATGATCAGTTCATGCCCCCTGCACCTCCCTATGGGAGCTAACTTTCGTGAACCATTTATGGCCTGCTAACTTTTAAGCTGATTGGTCCCCTCCTGGCCCTCACCCTGCATAAGAGATGTGTGACTTCCTCAATAAACGAGTTCCTGGAGTTCCTGCTGGGCCTGGTCTCCCTGATGTGTCTGATTGTCCTCTGCTGGAGGGCTGGGTGCCTGCGGTCAGCCGGCCTTGTCGGGGCTTGCTTCTTTCCCCTTTTTGTGGGTCTAGAGGGGTGAAGGGGCTAAAAACCCAACATGGAACTGACGCAACAGCTCAGGAAATGGGAGTTAAGAATGCAGGAGAGTAGGAGAGGGAATGAAGAACACAAACATGGGTGTGTTGCTGATGTTACTGGTTTAGACAGAGGGCTTCCCTCTGCAGAGACCTTTGAGAAGCACACAGAATGCTTTCTAGAACTATCTATCTAAAGGATGGGAGATTTGTACATTTATCCATCAACACAGTATTCTATTGGTTGAGAGTTTCCTCAGAGGTTATAACTCCCTGCAATATCCAGACTGTCCCTGTCACTGGCCTTGAGGTAGCCTCCATAGCTTTAAGAAAACTGAAAGAAAAAAATAGATATTGGCATATGTAGCATGTATCTGTACCACAGTATGGCTGGAATCTGAGGTGGGTACAAAAAAAATCTGCTCCAGATGAAATAAACAGTAGAATTGGAGCCTGGGACTCTATTATGTTAGCAACTATTGTTTTAGTCATCTTTCTCACTGCTGTGACCAAAAGATCTAACAAGAACAATTGGAGGAGGAAAGTTTATTTTGGGGCTCTTGGTCCATAGATGGCCAACTCCATTCCTTAGTACCTGAGATGAGACAGAACATCATGGTGGAAAAGTGTTGTGGAGGAAAGTAGCTCAGGAATCAGGAAGAGAGAGAGACAGAGAGAGAGAGAGAGAGAGAGAGAGAGAGAGAGCGCGCTCTCCTCACCATGACAAAATGTAAACCCTAGAGGCACACTCCCAAGGACCCATCTCCTCTAGCCACCCCCTACCTGCTTCCAATTACTATCCAGTTAATTCTTATCAGAGAATTAGTGCACTGATTAAGTTACGTTTCTCACAACCCAATCATTGTACCTATAAACTCTCTTGTGTTGTTGAACACATGAGTTTTTGGGGGACACATCACATCCAGAACATAACAACTGCCATTGGGTCTGATCCCAGGATCTATTTCACACATCAAATCTCTACTTTCCAGGAATAGCAAAGGTGATCATTGAAATATTTTCACTTATCCACTGTGTTAGTTTGGGTCTCTGAGAAACAGAAGCCAACATAGAGTTATGCATGCATGAGATATATTAAGGACAATGTCTGTGAGGGTAAAAGAAAAAGAAAAAGAAAACCAGAGATTGTAAAAATCATAAGACCATGATGCAGGTCTACTTCGGTGAAGAAGAAGAAAAAAGGAAGGCTGGGTAGAAAGATCATAAAACCATAGTAGAGTACAAAGGGAGTTTTAGAAACATTGACAAGGAGTCTTTAAGCCAAGGTGCCCATCAGTATAGTGCTGTATGTCTCAAGAAGGGGTCTGCCTCAGTACCCCTACCATGCTCAGTTGTCAGCTAGGAGCAGACCATCAGAAGCATAATGTTGGCCCTAACTCCACAGTGGGCTTTAGAGTACAGTAGCAGAGCCAGTTAACTACACTTTGCACTGGGATTACAGCCAGGCATATTTTCATCTCTACCACATTTAACCTTTCAGCAAATGAAGGAGAACTCTTACAACCCAAAAAGAAAATCTCCATATTTTCCTCATGATAGAGCATGGAAGGAAATATGCTCTGGTAGTTATGGAAGGCTCTACTCAAATTTTGCCTAAAAGTGGGAACAGGAGATTTTACTCCTCCTGAGAACACAGGTTACTTACTGAAATCACAAATTGGGACAATTGCCAAATTTCAAAGCTGTCCCAGTTTGGCTGTATAAATGCATCTGGAACAACTTGCATCCCAGAACTGGAGCACCTAGGAGAAGAAGTTCCATGCAGCATGGAGCCATTCAACTAACCCAAGTTGGGCAGCTGGTGCTTGCTTTACTTTCAAAGTAATTTTTGCTGCCCTAAAATACCATTTTCTAAATTTCCTGGATTCTTGCAAGTTTGTCTCTCATCCTCACAACCAAATCCTATCAGTTACTACAAAACATCTGATTTTTAAAATTTCTTCCATTCAGTCTGCCCTTCAGTTGATACCACTATTAGTTTCTTCCTGCATCTTTTTTATGTTGGGGTTGTAGAAGTGCCAACACTTTTCTGGGTGTGTGAATTCCTTAAGTAAAATAAAGTTACGTTGTATTCATGCAAAAATGAAGACAAGGTCTCCCTGTGTCTGCTTAGAGTTGAATATCAACATGTTAATTACAAATATATTACTCCAGCATTACCCAGGTTGTATATAGAGATATCAGTGAAAAAACTTCAGTTCGCACTTTGGGATGGTTCATTTCACTGTATTTGATGGTGATATAAGTTCGTTTGGATGTATGATAAAAGAAAAATCATGATTTCCTTTCCCTTGGATGACTGACTTATTTCCATTCTTGTCTGCCTGACAGCTTCTTTTCTGAGGGTGACCTCTACCATAGGAGACTTCTCAATCCCTTTGGTTGTTGCTGTCCCATTCTACCATTCACTAGTCATGCCTGGACATGTTACAAATCCAGTGGTAGACAGGCTCAAGCACCACCTCTGCTGTACCCATTCTCTGCATGCACACCTCCAGTTACTGTTCTAGACAACTGATCTGCTCTAATAACATGGCATTTCATTCCTTCTCTGAAGCAACCCTCTTTATTTCAACAAGAGTTACTGGAGCATTTACTGATTATATCCCTGAGCACAATGATAAAATTGTATTCTTAACACAAAGGGAGATAACCCATGTCAAATTGATTCCACTTTAATACATTTGACTTTCTCTTTTCATCCATACCCTCCTGCAGAAATCCAATTGAATTTTTGTATTCATCTTAAAAATAATAGAACAAAAATAGAAAAATAACACTTGGTCACTCATAAGAAAATTGAGTAAAATGTATAGCACATTTTCAGCTCAGCACATTGTATTTTTATGTAATAAAAGTCAATAGTGGGGATAATGAAAATAGAAGCTATCTTTTACTGATGTCTGTATGCTGGGCACTAATAGGCACTTTATTTCTAACCTTCAGAGTTACCCTCCCAGTATGGTGTGATTATCATCCCATTTCACCCACATGAGAACTAAAGTCTACTTCTTCCACCTTTGCAATTAGGCAATCATTGATATTTACATTGTTTTCAAACACAACACTACACCTTTTTTTCCAGTTAGTAAATATTAAGTCCTAAGATGTATGAGTCAAACTGAATGAACAAACCATGACTCTTGTATTAGAGCATTTTACATAGATTGACTCATAATTAATCCTGGTTCAAAATGAGAAATAACTGTAAATAGCTGTTGTTTTTCCAGTGACTAGTTGTATTGGATTGGCTTAAAGGGCCCCCTCAAGTTTGAAGTTCCCAGTTTCAGTTAGTGTTCTGAAGAATCCTGGGTTCTGTGAAAGCTCCAAGGGGATAACAGGACAGACTTTGGGGGAGTGTTTCAGGTTCTCTAGTCACAACTTTAGGTGGAGAAGTTCTAGTTTTTGTTTTAAACAGCGAAACTTCATATAAAATGCATTTTAAACACCAGAAATCCACTGATACATACATGTCATAGGAGTTTAGAGAAAAGTCTGATAATTCCTTCAAGATTTCTCTTAAATTTGTCTGCATCTCTTTTTGTTTGGCAGCCCAATCATCAAAACAAGTCCTCTGCATTTGGTCCCCTCTGCTTTGCGTCATGATTAATTCTTGGATTACAGAAATAGAAAGTGATTAGGGCCAAAACAATGGCACCCCACTGCTTGCATTAGGGGCTTTGTACCACTAATTATTACTAAGGATATGATGGTGAGCAATTTTCTCAACCTCTCCAAACACCAGATCTCCTAGTTGTAAGTTGGGATAATAGCAATACTTTTGTTGTAGGGTTGCTTTAAGAATTAGATAAATATAAAATGCCTCTTTCTTGGTGAGTGACTGATTACTGTTAGGTATAATTGTTAAGTATCTGCCTATTTATGGGTTTCACCTTCAATAATGCCTAAAGCCCTCTTTAAGACTTGACAATAAGGCCATCTTCAATAAATATTAACCACAATGCCTTCAAGTTGCCCTTAACTTCAAGATTAGAGGCCCACTGCGTGCAGTGGCACACCCATGTAATCCCAGTGGCTCAGGGGGCTGAGGCAGGAGGATTGCAAGTTCAAAGCCAGCCTCAGCAACTTAGAGAGAGCCTGTCTCAAAAAACAAAAAACAAAAAAAAACAAAGACTGGTTATGTGGTTCAGTGGTTAAGTACCCCTGGGTTTAATTCCTGGTACTAAAAAAAAAAAAAAAAAAAATGTAATAGCCATATCTTTCCATGTGACTAATTAATGCCACTGTGACCCCAACTTAGGTAACCATGGAGTGTCTTATTTTTAGTCATTTTTTTCTTTTTTATCCCAACTGTTAGATTTTTTAGAGATGATGTGGATTTGCTTCTAATTTATTAACTGATTAGTGGAAGGTCTGTGCCCAGAAGAATAGTCTGGTGATTGCTTTGCAATAATCTGTTTGTCTTCAATTGAAGCTTTCATGCAAAAAAGAATAAACATTTATTTTTTAATGTTTTGATTGTTTTTCTTAGGTGTCTGAAGCTCTAGTTCTTAGACACAGTTTATACCTGCCAGGCTTATTACTTTGGACTTCTAAATAAAAATTGTGAACTTTACAGAAACACTTCTATTTTTTCTTGCTTTTAAATACTGCATCAATATTATGGAACCAAATCACTCTACTATTTTTACTAGAGAATAATGTTTCAGAGTCCAGACCATCTAATTTTTTATATTTAGTAAATAACTAAAAATGAGATTTTTGTCAAAAAAGGATTATACCCATTGGATTTGAATTTAAGTCACCAAAATTTTTCTGAAAAGTAATCATTTATTATAAGTTCTCTTTCTTATTGTCCTTATAATCCTTTGGATTATCCTTCAAAAGTCTATACTTCTGCTTTCAAAACCTAATTGATGATAATATTTATTTGGGGATCTGTGTTATTTTATACTATGAAGATGATATATTACACTGCTGAAGATTTCTCCTTTTCCCTGGTCTTCCTTCCTTTTCCCTGGTTCTTCTAGAAGACTAAGACAGTTTTTTTGGTGAGTGTTTAACCACAAGACAATTAATTCAGAATATTTTTTCTTCCATGCAATATTTTTAAGCACTAATGGAAACTTCAAGAGAATAGACCAGGTTCTTTATTTTGTAAGCAAAAATTTTTAATAGTTCTTTTTGGTTATACCAATATTAGAATTCATTTTGATATAATTATAAAAACATGGAATATAATTTGTTTTAATTCAGTCCCTAATACTTTGCCTTCCTCTTTGCTTCTCCTTCCATCTGAAATATTATTCTCTAGTAAAAATAGTAGAGTGATTTGGTTCCGTAATGCTGATGCAGTGTTTAAAAGCAAGAAAAAATAGAAGTCTTTCTGTAAAGTTCACAATTTTTATTCAGAAGTCCAAAGTAACAGAAAGTTTTCTTACTATGGGATCATCACAGTTAATATACTCATAAGATTTGGGATACACATCACCCAAATGAGACATAAGAAATTGTCTGCCTTTCTGCCTAACATATAAAAACAAGCTTATAAATATTCATTTATAAGATTATTTACATGCCTACGAATTTTCAGCCATGTGCTAGGTGCTAGCTACACATAAAAATGGTTACTGCTCTCAATGATCTTACAGAAATGAGATCATCAGATGCTTTGACAATAAAATGGTATTGAATTAGGTGTATGTGTTAAGTGCAGTAAGACTCATACCTGATTTGTACTATCTTAGACTGTTTTATGCTGTTATAGCAGAATACCTGAGTTTGGGTTATTTGGAAAGCACAGAGATCTGCTTCTTAGACTTCTGGACACTGGGAAGTCCAAGAGTGAGGGACCCACATCTGATGAGGGCCTTCTAGGTGCATTATCACCTGGCAAAAAGGCTAGCGAGCATAGATGTGAGAGGGGTGAGAGAGGGCCAAAATTCTTTCATGACAAACCCACTTTTGTGATGATGTGGCTATTCCCATGATAACAATATAAATCCGTTAATAAAGCAGAGCCATCGTGAACAAATCTCCTCCTAAACGTTCCACCATTGAACACTTGTATCAGGGATTAAGTTTCTAACACATGAACTTCAGGAGGAACATTCAAGACAAAGTATATGGGATGAGGTAGGAAATCCTCCTGGGTAAGAAGGTGGTACATGAGCTAAGTCATGAAAAATAAATTAGATCACATACAAAAAGGAAGACTTTTGTGTATGATGGTGTTCTAAGAAGACAAAGTTATAACTTCAAGAGCAATAATTATGAGGAGGAAGGGTGCCCTGGCAAAGTCTAGGTTATTGACTATGGAAGTAAATGCTATCATAGAAAAGTGACAGAGGGAAGGGATTGAGAAGGATCAAAGATATTATTTTTTATGCACAACTTTTCAAGTTGGACTTTATCATGGTTTAGCTGGAAAGTCACTGAAAGCTTTCAATCTGAAATTTAAAATCATTGATTGCATTTTAGAAAGATAACTGTTAGCATTGTGCAGATGAACGTGAGAGACAGCAGCTATAAAAGAATATTGTAGTCACCATAATGAAAAGTTGACAATATTCAATGAGAATGGAAAGAGGTAGATGATGGGAGAATATAAGGACATAGTGTCAATTAGACTTGGAAACTAACTTTATGCATATCCTGAAGTAGATCAAAGTGACATAAAAATCTCTTAATGGCATTCACTGAGCTAGCAAATAAAGAAAAAGGATGAAATTTAGGGAAACTCAGAAGTTTGGTTTTGGTTATTTTGATTTTCCTAGTACCTGTGGGATCTTCAGTAGAAGCTATTATCTCATGTATAGATGCTTATTATTATTAAGGATAGCTCACACATTGAAAAACATTATTAATGAGAGGCAGTTTATTCTTATGTGCTAGAATATGCTAGGGAAGATCTTGGTTACGTTATATCTTGGAATTACATTCTTAAGACATTCTTTAGTGGACATTCATATTGTTCATGAAGTATGATCTCAGATGTCTTGATAGCAATGAAGAATTTAGGAAGGCTTAACCTTTTCTCTTGTGTATGATAGATTGAATGTTTTTTTACATTGATTTAGAATTGTCACTTATGCTGAAGTGATGACATGGGATTTAATTTCCAATTTCTTATGTCTCATTTGGGTGATGTGTATACCAACTTTTATATTAACTGTGTTGATCCCATAGTAAGAAAACACTAACCATCTTCTCTATACCTGTAACACAAAGATGTTATTTTCAGAGGTAACTGGAGAAAATATCTCAAGAGCAATAGAAATTTTAAACAGAGAGGATGTAACTTAGAATATAAGGGACTGTTTGGATTTTTTAGTTGCTTTTCGCAAAATTTGTTAAAGTCAGCAGATTCCCCAACAAGGACTCGTTGTACTGGGTAAGAGTTTTTTAGCCTCAACATATTGGGACTAAATATTAAATGTTAAAACTCATGATTTTTTGATGAAGTATAACCAGTCTCATTCTATTTTCAATTCTCTTCTACTTGACATTGTTTTTTGTGAAAAGGTTCCAAGGACAAGGATACAAGAATGCACATTATATAGTTGTTTCTTCGTGAAAACAACAAAAGCGATATACGTGATAAAAATAGTGCAAAACACACAAAAGTGAAATACATGAGAAAATGAGTAATTGCCATATGGAGATTGCAAAGAATTATGTGAGTAGCATTTGAAGTTAGCATTTTAAGAAGAGGTTTTTAAAGGTAAATATTGAAACCAAAAGCAATCTTAAGAGCATGAACAGAGACTCTAAGACTGAGTAATATTATTTTCTACAAAGATGCCAGAGAATCTTGTGAAACATAAATCACATTTCCTCTTTTTTATAAATTAAAGAAAAAGTGACAAATATAGGGACAGTTAATTGAATCACCAAGTGATCATGTTTTTCAGGTTCCTCTGTATGACTTAGGGCTAAAATTTATTTCTAGCTTTAGATGATTAAGGAGAAACCTAGAATTTGATGGATATTAGAAGTTTTTTTGTTTGTTTGTTTGTTTTTTTGGTACTCGGGATTGAACCCAGCTGGGGGTACTCCACCACTGAGCCACATCCCCAGCCCTATTTGGTATTTTATTTAGAGACAGGGTCTCACTGAGTTGCTTAGGGCCTCGCTAAGTTGCTGAGGCTGCCTTTGAACTCGCAATCCTCCTGCCTCAGCCTCCCAAGAGCTGGGACTACAGGTGTGTGCCACCACGCCCGGCTATTAGGAGTTTTTTTAAATTGATAATTTTGCATCCTGGACTTTCTAATAGTTTGAAGGATGTTGACAAAGATGACGATGAGATGTTTCTTCCAAACTGGCCTTTGTCAAACTCTGTTAACACAACTTTTGACAAAACAAATGGACCTATTTATGCAACTCTAAAAATCATAATCTTGAGACAAAGATGTATGGCTCCAAGAAATTTGATTTTAAAAAAAAAGCAACTATGTGAGTGAGAATGTAAGATAATGTGTTTTAAAATGTATTTACTAGATCTGCTGTTGCTACATGTGGATGTGAAATGAGTCTAGTGAAGCTTTGATTTAACCTATCCTTTCTCACTATGGGTTACCTAGAAAATTAGTACTGGGACCAATGGGGACACTGGGTCACCTGCTAACAGTAACAGAACATTACCACAATTTTATACCTGGGTTAAAGAAACTGGGGAAAAAATTATCTGCATGTTTCATTTTTTCAATTAAGGCCAATTAGTATGAAACTTTGCTCTGAAATAATGATAGTAACTAGGAATTAATGTCTTTTCTCAAAGTGATGCTGATACTGGGAACAGCAGAAGACATATGTTGAGTGAAAGTAGAAATGCTTGGATATTTTTCCACTCCTGGCTCTTAAAAGAAATAAGCTCACTAAATGGTCCCTTGCATAAAAGTAGAAGTGATAATAATCCCAGAAAATAGGTAGACATAGAAGCAGTATGAAAAAGTGAGGGAACTAACCACACCAAACGGCCCACAACACTTCAATAACTGACTCAGTTGGCACCACAGTGGAGGAAATGCAAAGAGAGAATTTAGAAAGTTCAAAATTAAAATGCTCAAAGAACTAAAAGAAGGTACAAAGAATGAGCTTAAATAGAAAGTACATGAAGTGAAAGATCAATAGAGGGATTCTGAAAAGAACCAAATGGGAACATCATCCACTTACCAGAGAAATCATTTGACCTTTGGTTTTTTGGGATTGGCTTATTTCATGTAGCATGTTATTCTCCAACTCCATTCATTTACTTGCAAATGACATAATTTTATGCTTCTTTATGGCTGAATAATATTCCCATCTACCAATAAAATAAATTCATCTTGCTAACCAAAAAAAAAAAAAAAAAAAAAAAAGGACCAAATGGGAATCCTAAAAATGAAAAAACTCAAGAAATCAAATTAAATTCAATAGAAAGCATGACTAATAGATTAGAGCATTTTGGAGATAGATTCTCAGACTTCAAAGAAAAAACATATAATCACAAAAATAAAGTCAATAATAAAGAAAAGATGTTAAGAGATCATGACCAGACTATTCAAGAAATCTGGGATAGCATTAAGAGACCAAACTTAAGAATCACTGGGGTAGAAGAAGGCTCAGAGATACAAATTAAAGGAAGTGACAATCTTTTAATTAAATAATATGAGAAAAATTCCAAATCTTAGTAATGAGATTGAAATTCAAATACAAGAATCATATAGAAATTCAAATAGGCAAGATAGAAAAAGAACTCTCCAAAATGCATGATAATGAAATTGTCTAAAACACAGAATAAGAATAGAATTTAAAGTCACGAGAAAAAATGGCAGGTCAGATTTAAGGGAAAGACAATTTGGATTTTAACTAATTTCTCATCCCAGACCCTAAAAGCCAGAATGGCTTAGAATAGTATATACTAACCCCTGAAAGAAAACTGGTGCCAACCAAGATTACTATATCCAGTAAACTATCCTTCAGAATTGAAATTGAAATGAAAACCTTCCATGATAAGCAAAATTAAAAGAATTCATAACCACTAAGCCTGAACATGCTCAATGAAATATTTCATGCAGAAGAAATGGAAATAAATAAAATAAAACCCAGCATTGTGATGAATTACACTAGAAGAATAAACTAAAGGAAAATCAAGTCTGAATTAAGCATTCAAAATAAATCAAAATGGCAGGAAATAAAAATTATTTCTCTGTAAAATCAATGAACATAAATGGTCTAAACTCTTCAAACGAAAGACAAAGATTGGCAGATTGGGCTAAAAAGCAAGATCCATCTATATGTTGTTTACAAGATATTCACTTTATAGGCAAAGATATCCACAGACTGAAGGTGAAAGGATGGAAAAAGATATGCAATAGAAATGGAAACTGAGAGCAAGCAAGGATAGCTATTCTAATATAGGACAAATTAGACTTCAAGTCAAATTTAATCAGAAGATACAAAGTCACTTCATACTATTTAAAGGAATCATTCAACAACAAGGTATAATGATTGTAAATATTCATGCCCAACCAATGGTGAACCTATGGAAAAAAAATCCTTCTCTATAAAAATCCTTCTCTATAGAAACAATAGACCATAATACAATCATATTAGATTATTTCAACAACCTCTCTGTCATTGTATAAGTCCTCCAGACAAACTAAGTAAAGACTTCTGAACAAAAAGTACTATTAATCAATTGGACCTAATAAACATCTGTAGAATATTTCATCCATCAACAACTAAATTCACTCTATTCACAGTGTGTCATGAAACTTTCATTAACATAGAACTTATTTTAAGGCACAAAGCAAATATTTTCAAACAGAAAAATTATAGATAATTCCTTGCCTCCCCATCAGATTATAATAGAATGAAATTAGAAATCAATGACACAATAAAAAACTGAAACCATTTTAACACCTGGATATTAAATATACTTTTGAATGAGGAATGGACCCCAGAAAAATAGGGATAATTAAAAAGAATTCTTAGAAACAAATAGGAATCAAATACTAGTTATCAAAATCTTAGTTCTTAAAGGAAAGGTTATATCACTGAATGTCTACATTAAAATAGATACTAAATAAATAATCTAATGTTACATTTCAAGACCCTAGAAAAAGAATAAGTGAATTTCAAAATCAGTAGGATATAGGAAATACTTAAGACCAGAGCCGAAATTAATCAAATTGAGAATTAAAAAATGCAAAGGATCAATGAAACAAAGAGTTTTAGTTCTTTGAAAAGATAGACAAGATGATAAACTCTTAGGCAAAATAATCAATAGAAAGAAGAGCCAAATATCAAAATTACAGATGAAAAAGGTGGTGTCACCACAGGTATTTCTGGAATTCTGAGGTTCCTTAAAAATATTTTGAAAATTAACCCTTCAATAAACTAAAAAATCTTGAAGATATTGACAAAATTCTAGATTCATATGACCTGTACAAATTGAACCAGGAGGATATAGAAAATTTTAACCACACTTGCCTGTAATTCCAGCAGCTTGGGAGGCTGAGGCAGGAGGATCATGAGTTCAAAGACAGTCTCAGCAACTTAGTGAGGCCTTAAGCAACTTGGCTAGATCCTGTTTCTAAGTGAAATACAAAAAAGGCTGGGGAGGTGGCTCAGTGGTTAAGTGCTGTGGGTTCAATCTCTGGTACCAAAAAAAAAAAAAAAAAAAAAAAAAAAGGAAAATTTAACCACACCAATATAAAGTAACAAAATTGAAATATCATGGACTTGGGCTGGGGCTCAGCAGGAGAATACTTGCCTAGCATGTGTGAGGCACTGGATTGGATCCTCAGCACTACATTAGAATAAAGATATGTTCATCTACAACTAAAAAAAAAAAATCAAAATACCATTTAAAAGTTGTCTGACAAGAAAAAAGCAGATGGATTTTCAGCCATGTTTTATCACACGTGAAAAGAAGAACTAATGCCAATCATCCTCAAATTATTCTATGAAATAGAAATTGAGGAACACTGCCAAATACATTCTATGAAACCAGTATAACCCTGATAACAAAACCAGACAAAATACATCAAGGAAAGAAAACTATAGACCAATGTCCCTGATGAACATAGATTCAAAAATTCTTTTTTTAAAATTTAGGTTCATTGTACACAATTGGAGTACAGTTATCATTTTTCTGGTTGTACACAAAGTAGAATCATAACATTTGCATATTTATACATACACATAGGGCATAGATGTTTGTCTCATTCTCTTTCCTTCCCTGCCCCCTACATATCCCTCATTTTCCTCTATACAAACCATCCTTTCTCCATTCTTCCCTTGCCTCCCCCCACCCCCGCTATGTGTCATTAACCACTTATAAATTATTCAGCCTTTGGTTTTGTGGAATTAGCTTATTTCACTTAACATGATCTTCTCCAAATCCATCCATTTGCCTGCAAATGTCATAATTTTATTATTCTTTATGACTGAATAATATTCCACTGTGTATAAATACTACAGTTTCTTTATCCATTCATCTATTGAAGGGCATCTAGGTTGTTTCCACAATCTAGCTACAGTGAATTGGGATACCATAAACATTGATGTGGTTACATCACTGTAGTATGCTGATTTTAAGTTCTTTGGGTATAGACCAAGGAGTGGGATAGCTGGATCAAATGGTGGTTCCATTCTGAGTTTTTGAAGGAATTTCCATACTGCTTTCCAGAGTGGCTGCATCAATTTGCAACCCCACCAGCAATGTATGAGTGTACCTTTTTCCCCACATCCTTGTCAACATCTATTGTTGCTTGTATTCTTGATAATAGACATTCTAATTGGGGTGAGATGATATCTTAGGATAGTTTTGATTTGCATTTCTCTTATTATTAGAGATGTTGAACATTTTTTCATATACCTGTTGATTGCTTGTAGATCCTCTTCTGTGAAGTGTCTGCACATTTCCTTAGCCCATTTATTGATTGGGGTGTTTGTATTCTTGAGGTAAAGTTTTTTGAGTTCTTTGTATATTCTGGAGATTAGTGCTCTATCTGAAGTGTGTGTGGCAAAGATTTTTCCCCACTCTGTAGGCTCTCTCTTCACATTGCTAATTGTTTCCTTTGCTGAGAAAAGGCTTTTCAGTTTGAATCTATCCCAATTATTGATTCCTGCTTTTATTTCTTGTGCTTTGGGAGTCATGTTAAGGAAGTCTGGTCCTTAGACGATATGATGAAGATTTGGACCTACTTTTTCTTGTATTAGGTGCAGGGTCTCTGGTCTGATTTCTAGGTCCTTGATCCATTTTGAGTTGAGTTTTGTGCAGGGTGAGAGGGGTTTATTTTCATTTTGCTGCATATGGATTTCCAGTTTTCCGAGCACCATTTGTTGAAGAGGCTGTCTTTTCTCCATTGTATGTTCTTGGCGCCTTTGTCTAGTATGAGAAAACTGTTTTTATGTGGGTTTATCTCTGTGTCCTCTATTCTGTACCATTGATCTACCTCTCTATTTTAGTGCCAATACCATGCTGTTTTTGTTACTATTGTTTTGTAGTATAGTTGAAGGTCTGGTATTGTGATACCCCCTGCTTCACTCTTCTTGCTAAGAATTGCTTTAGCTATTCTGGGTCTCTGATTCCTCCAAATGAATTTTATGATTGCTTGCTGTATTTCTATGAGGTCTGTTGTTGGGATTTTAATTGGAATTGCATTGAATTTGATAGTGCTTTTGGTAGTATGGCCATTTTGACAATATTAATTCTGCCTATCCAAGAACATGGGAGATCTTTCCATCTTCTAAGATTTTCTTTAATTTCTTTCCTTAATGTTCTGTAGTTCTCACTGTAGAGGGCTTTTACCTCTTTTGTTAGATTCATTTCCAAATATTTTATTTTATTTTTTTGAGTCTATTGTGAATGGGGTAGTTTTTCTAATCAGGACCAGATGGATTCACAGCTGAGTTCTACAAGACCTTCAAAGAAGAGCTCATTCCAGTACTCCTCAAAGTATTCCATGAAATAGAGGAGGGAACCCTTCAAAACTCATTCTATGAAGCCAATATCACCCTGATACCAAAACCAGAAAAGGACATGTCAAGGAAAGAAAATTTCAGACCCATATCTCTAATGAACATAGATGCAAAAATTCTTAACAAAATTTTAGCGAATCGCATACAAAAGCATATTAAAAAGATAGTGCACCATGATCAAGTGGGTTTCATCCCAGGGATGCAAGGTTGGTTCAACATCTGGAAATCAATAAATGTAACTCACTACATCAGCAGGCTTAAAGTTAAGAACCACATGATTATTGCAATAGATGCAGAAAAAGCATTTGATAAAATACAGCACCCCTTCATGCTCAGAACACTAGAAAAAATAGGGACAGTAGGAACGTTCCTAAACATTGTAAAGGCTATCTATGCTAAACCTACAGCCAACATCATTCTAAATGGAGAAAAATTGAAAGCATTCCCCCTGAGAACTAGAACAAGGCAGGGATGCCATCTTTTACCACTACTATTCATCATTGTCCTTGAATCTCTAGCCAGAGCAATTAGACAGACCAAAGAAATTAAAGGGATATGAATAGGAAAAGAAGATCTCAAACTATCCCTTTTTGCTGATGACATGATTCTATATTTAGAGGAACTGAAAAATTCCACCAGAAAACTTCTGGAACTCATAAGTGAATTCAGTAAAGTAGTGGGATATAAAATTAATGCTCATAAATGAAGAATTCTTAATAAACAAAATTCGTTAAGAAGATACTACATCAGAATCAAGTGAGTTTCATTCCAAGGATGAAAGTTTGGTTCAACATACACAATAAATGCAATACACCACATAAGTAGAATTAAGGACAGGAATTACCCGATTATCTCAATATATTCAGAAAAAAATACAGCATCCTTTCATGTTTAAACACGTGAGAAAGTAGGAATAGAAGAAAATCAGCTCAATATTGTAAAATCTATATATAACAAGCCCAAGGCCAACATCATACTGACTGGAGAAAAACTGAAAGCGTTTCCTCTAAAATCAAGAATAAGACAAGTATGTCCACTCTCACCATTCTTATTGTCCTTAAAACTCCATTGAGAGTGGTCAGACAAGAGACAGAAATTAAAGGGCTACATATAGGAAAAGAAGCCAATTGTCTCTATTTGCTGATAAGATGATTTTATAAGACACAACAAGCTCCACCAGAAATCTTCTAGAGCTTATAAACAAATTTACCAAAGTAGCAGGATATAGGAGCAACATATATAAGTCAACCACCTTCTAAACAATAATGAATAAGCTGAGAAATAAATCAAGAAAAGCATACCATTTACAATAATCTTTTTAAAAAAAAAACACTCGGGAATACATTTAAACGAGGAGGTAACAGGACTCTCCAATGATAACTGCAGAAAACTGAAGAAAGAAATTGAAGACCTTAGATGAAAAGGCTTCCCATATTCTTGAATAGGCAGAATTAATGTTATCAAAATACCTACCAAAGCCTTGTGCAGATTCAATGTAATCCCCATTAAAACACCAATAGCATTCTTCACAGAAACAGAAAAAATTCTATTTGAATTCTAAAATTCGTTTGGAAGAAGAGGAGGTCCAGCATAGCCAAGGCCATAGTGAGCAAGAGGCGTGATCTGGGGGCATCACAATACTTCACCTTAACCTATATTACATTCATGGATATGAACCACCATATTTGAACAGAGAATGGCATTTCTAAATGGATCTTTAAACAATGACATAGATGAGTATGATTTATATTTAAACTATTACAAACATTAAATTTGGTTAAAAATTCAATACAACCAACCTGTTCTTTGATGAAGACCACAGTTCAAAATATCCAGTGAATTCCTGCAACTTACTGGCAAAGGTCAGAAAATATTGTGATAAAAATGACTGAATAAAAATATTGAGGGAATTCTTCACTTTAATATTCTTTATTTTTTAGAATGATTTTAGGTTCAAAGCAAAATTGGGTGGAAGGTACAGTTTTACTTCATATTCCATGCACCCACACATTCATATTCTCTCTCATTATCAAAACCCTATCAGACCAGCAGATCTGTTACAATTGATGAACTTACACTGTCATATCATTATCACCCAAAGTCTATAGTTTACATTAGAGTTTAGACAAATACATAATGACATATATCCAGTATTGTAGCATCAAGAAGAGTAGTTTCACTGCCCTGAGATTCTGTATGATCCATCTATTAATCCCTCTCTTTTTAAACCCTTAGCAACAATATTTTTAATTGTATGTATAGTTTCACCTTTTGCAGAGTATCATATTGTGGAATCATACATCATGCAGCCTTTTCAAATTGGCTTCTTTCACTTGGCAATGCTTATTTAAGTTTTCCCCATGTCTTTTTGGCTTGATAGTTCATTTCTTTTGCTGAATAAAATTCCATTGTCTGGATGTACCACAGTTTATTTATCTATGCACCTACTGAGGACATCTGGGTTGCTTCTAAGGTTTGAAAATTCTGAATTAAGCTGTTATGACCATCTGTATGCATATATGTAGACATACGTTTTCAAGTCCTTTGAAAAAAACCTAAGAAGCATAATTGCTGGATCATATGGTAACAGTGTTTTATTTTGTAAGAATGTGCCAAGCTATTTTGCAAAGTGGCTCTCTCCTTTTTCATTTCCACTATCAATGAACAAGGGCTCATATTACTCTACATCCTTGTTATCATTTATCAGTTTTTTAAGATTTTGAATACTTGAATGCATGTGCACTTATGTTTCATTATTGGTTTAATTTACCTCTCTTTGATGACATATGATGTGGGATATCTTTTCATATGCTTCTCGGTACATATATATCTTTTTGGGTGAGTTGCCTGTTAAGGTCTTTAACCCAGTTCTTAAATTGGATTATTTTTGTTCTCCTCTAACGAATTTCTTTAAACATCCCTTTTTAGGCATAAGTACTGGAAATAAATGTCCTTAATTTCTGTTTATACCACAAAGACTATTTCTATTTCACTTTTGGGAGATAATTTTGGAGAGTATAGAATTCTAGGTTGGAGGTTTTTTGTTTGTTTCTCTCAAATCTAATATTGTTCTCCATTCTTCTCTTGCCTCCATGGTTTCTGAGAAGTAGGATGTCATTCTTATCTTTGCTTCTCTATAGATACTTCTTATTTCCCTCTGACTCTTTTCAAGATTTTGTTTAACATTTCTGTATTTTGAAAATAATCTGCCTGTGTGTAGGTTTTCAAAAAATGTTTATTTGGTTTGGCATTCTCATTTTTGGACCTGTGATTTGTTGTCTGATGTTAATCTGGGGAAATTTTCAGTCATTTTTGCCTCAAATATGCCTTATGATTTTTTTTAAACATATTTTAATTATTTATTTAAATCAATAAGTAAATAAAAAAATTAAATAAAAAAAAATAAAATAAATTAAAGGAAATATGAACAGTAAAATTAATAGACCTAATCAGTTGATTTTTTTCTCTTTCTTTTTCTATGGTATTCTCATTACATATGTTATACTTCTATTGTTGTCCCACCATTTTACTGGTTCTTTTTTTCCAGTTTTGTTTTTCTTTTCAGTTTTGAAGATTTATTTTGAGATATCCTTAAGCTCATGGAGTCCTTCCTCAGTTGTGTCCAGTCTACTAAGAAGTCTCTCAAAGCCACTCTTCATTTCTGCTATAGTGATTTTAACCTCTAGTTTTATATTTAGTCTCTTTAAAATTTCCATCTCTCTGTTTACATTGCTTATCTGTTCTTTCATAGTGTCTACATCATCCTTCAGAGTCCTTAGTGTTACAGGGTGCCAATCTCCCTGGAATCTAAGGTAATCATGGAGGCCCCCCTTCACACTGATTCTTACAATCACACTAGCAGGATTTCAGACGTGTCACTCAGTAGGAGGCATAAGTTTCCTGAAGGGATAGGAAAAGGGAAATGAGGTCATTCTCAAGGGAGAGAGTGAGTCCTCTCAGAGAAGAGAAGGATGATATTCCTCTTCTGCTCTCCAATTTTATAGGGGGTCCCAGGAAGGTTTCCAGAGAGTTCCACCCAGATGCATCTTTTGACTTTTGACTCACAATGGGATGGCATCAAACTTTTAAGTCCCAATATGCATGATGATTCTAGGTCACTTGATCCATGCTAACCAGTTTAAACTGGAATCTGTTCTTAGAGATTTTACAAATAGGGTGAATTATTCTTATGTCCCTGAGTTCTGGGATGTGGTCTGTGTCAGGGTCATGAAAGGCAGCACCTCTTTCAGGGTAACTTGTATTCATTTTAAGGGCATTTTGGGTCTTCATTTCACCTGCAAATAACAAGTTCTTTGCTGAGGAATGTAGCATATCCTGTCAACTTAAGTCAGACAAGACTGCAGGTAAATTGCCTGAAAAAAGAAAGCATTTGGGGTTCAGCACAGTGAGCACAGTTTATAGATTTATTCCCTTAATCTCATATTCCCACTGCTCTGTTACCTATCACTTACCATAGCAATTATAGTTGTTTTAAAATTTTCAGTCTTATAGCACAATATTCTGTCATATGTGAGTTTAGTTCTGAGATATAAACTGTATTTTTTGCCTTATAGGATATCACATAAATTTTTCTTGGACATGATATACTAGGTAAAAGGAATTCCTGTAAATGGCCCTTTGATGATGTGGTAAGAAGGTCTAATGGGAGAGAAACCACTGATGGGTCCTCTGGGTACATCTCAGTCTTTAATGAGCTTTTACGTCTACATCAGGAGCTTCACAAGCGTTTCTCAGTCTTCCTCCCCCACTTCCATTCAGTGGGACAGGATGGGTGGAGTAGACTAAAACTGGATATTTCCCTTTATCCACTTGGAAGTCTAGAGTGGATTACAGTTGAATAATAGATTTTACCAGAGTCTAACTGACCTCAGGAAGGTCAGTTAGACTCTGGTAAAAACCCAACAGGTTAGGTTCTGGTTAAGTAATTTCTCTTGAGGGCAGATCTTGTTATGAAGAAAATACTCTGGTGTATTTCAAAATAGCTGCCTACCCCTGCCCCCTTTCTCCTATCAGAAGCTCAAATAAATTATTTTCTGGTATTTTTTTAAGAACCTGGTTGAACCTCTGGAGATGAAACTCGCACAGTTGTGGGTTTTCCCAATGACTGGTTTTTCCATCTCTCAGACTCGTACACACTGAGCTCTAACAGTTCATCAGTTCCAGTTCAGCTCTATTTTCCGTGGAGGTTCGGGCAGGGGTTTCTGCTCTGGCAAGTCACAATCCTCTGCATTTATTTGCTGGCACTTCCAATTTGGTGGGAGGCAGTGCTTTTCCCTATTTGCCTGCCTCTTGATTTATCAAGAGGTGTTATTGATTTTTCAGTTTGTTCAACTTTTTACTTGTCGTTAAGATGGAGTGGCAACTTTCAGGTTCTTATATTTCAGGTCAGAAACCAGAATTTTTCGACTCAATCTTAACTGATAATTCAGCAAACATTGGCTGTTGGTCTTGGAGTGGAATGTGCTTTTAAATATCCTGAGGTTTTAATACTCTTGAGGCTGTTTAAACATACTAGTCTTAAAAATGGTGAACAATAATAAACGTAGAGGTACATATTCCAACAGTGTCAGAGAACAGGTATGTTCAAAGATTCTTATTTATCTTGCTCCCAGAAAGAACAAAGGACTCTCTGCATATGAACCTCAGGAAAGGATTTTTCCAACATCTATTTCTTCAATAATGGAAGGAAACCTTTGATGAGAACAAATATTGCATAACATTTGTCATTCTCTTTGATCCAATCAACAATACTATAAGAAAGCAGGGCAGAGGTACTAACAACTTTTTACATTAAATTTTTTTAAAAAAACAGTTGAAATAAAATTATTCACTATAGGACTAACAGCTAGTAAGCTGTATTGCTAGTGTTGGAATTTGTGATATTTTCTTTTCAAAAATATGTTTACTTTTAAGAAATTCATATTTCTACAGCTTCTGCATTCTCTTGTGTCTAATAGCCTATACCTGTTCTTCTTTGGAAGCCTGCCCAAGGGTTGCTGAAGCTACTTTGCTTGTAGGAACAGGGTGATGGAGATGTTTAAATTTTGTCCTCTGTGATGGTTCTCAGAGTCAATGACTGGAGCAAAGTGTCCACCCCAGTTCCCTTGCTTGAGTCAGGACAAACTGATGTGTGATTTGTACTACAGAACTTCTTGTTTAGTTTCTTCTGAGTCCTTCTCCTCACCCTCACTGCTTATTCTTGTGAGCAGTTCCTTAGTAAATCACTTGCACAGATTCTTCATCTCAAAGTTGGTTTTTCAAGAAAACAGCCTAAGAAATTACCTAAGGAAAATAAAGAAGGGAAAATTTAAATTTCTTTTCCATGGGCATACATTTCCTAAATTGTAACCAAACTATCTAAAGCACCATTGCCCTTTTGTTCTTCCAGTTGGCTCATATTGTCATCTGACTAGAGACTGTTTCACTTTGCCAAAAATTTGCTTAATTTCTTTGAGCCTGTTTCCCTGCCCCCATTGGAATAGTGGTAGATAATAGAAAATTTCTAACTCTTGCATGTTGGTATTTTGATGTTATGGTTTAGATTTGAGGTGGTCCCCAAAAGTCCTTGTGTTAATGCAGAAGGTGAGGTAATTAGATTTTGAGAGCCATAACCCAATCAGCATATTAATACACTTGATGGATTAATAATTTGAATGGATTACTGGGTGGTAACTGTAGGTAGGTGGGACATGACTGGAGAAAGTGGGTCACTGATGCCTTGGGGATTACATATTTTGTCCTTGACTTCTCTCTCTCTCTCTCTCTCTCTCTCTCCTTCCTAGCTGTTATGAACTAAGTAGCTTTCCTCCACCAGGCCCTTCCTCCATGATATTTTTCCTCAGCTTGGGCCCAGAGCAATATCATTGAACCATAAACTGAGAACTCTGAAACTATTAGCCAAAATGAACTTTTCCTCCTCTAAGTTGTTTTTGTCAGGTTTTTTGGTCACAGAAATGAAAAGCTGACTAACACAGAAACTGGTAATAAGAAGTGGGGTCTTTGCTATGACTAAGGGAGAAACTTGGAAAAGTTTAGAGATACAGGTTGGAGAAACTTTAGACTGTTGTAAGCAGAGCTTAATGGGCAATTCTAATGGGAGCTTAGAAGGCCAGACTACTGAAAGAAATGCAGACAGAAAAAAAACCATGTTCATGAAGTTTCAAAGGAAAAAGAGAACTCAGTTGAGAATCAGAGTGTAGGCCATTTGTATTACATTCTGGAAAAGAAATTGTCTACATTTTGTTTGTGCTCCAACACATTCAGAGAGACTGAATTTAAAGGTGATGGATTAATTAATCTGGTGGAGAAAATTTCAAGGCAGCATTCAGCATCCTACAGCATTCAGGCTGTAGCATGGATATGACTGGAAGCTTTTAGTCAAGTTTACTATGATAATCAAGAGCAGAAGAAATTAAAAATAAGTATTTTATAAACTATAAGACACTCAACAGTGGTTCCCAAAACATCAAAATAATTGAAATATGTATTCCCAGGACCCAAAGATGTTCCCCAACTTTATATATAGAGTCTCATTCTGTAGGTACAATGGAGGGTGGGAATTTGCATTGACAAGACTGTCCAAGCTACATGCTTTGAGAAGTGTTGAACTATACAAAGCTGGTTGATATCATTGCATCATCAGTACAATATCTACATAGAATAATCTTCATATCCTAATGGCTGCATTATATAAAATATAACCTTTTGTTTTTGTGTTTTTACTCTATTAGTTCATTGAGTTTTGTCCCAATTATTACCTTCCCTTTATTTATTTACATTACAAAATTATTATAATTTACAAAAAGCAAAAAAAGCAAAATAACAACAGGAAGATTAAACAAGCATATCAGAAAACACTTGAAAGTAACTGGAAGAAAATTTTTAAAAATTATTTTTTTGAAATATTGAATATTCCTCAGACAGATGTGTGTTCACTAATTAAGCATTGATATTAAAAAGTTCAGTGAGAAAATTCACTGTGGCAGGTTAAAAAATAAATTCAGCTAAAATACTTATCATGAACATAAATAGTCATACAAAAATTGCATAAAGAAAAATGTAAGTTTGAAGCAATTACAAAACCCAGAGTTTTGAATTGTATGGATTCTAAAGTTCATATTTATGCCATAATGTCTCACAGATGGAGATGTCATCAATTGGATATCAAGTTACATAGCTACCATTGCCAATTTGTTCTTTTTTCTTTACATTTTGCTAAAGATTAAGTAGATTTTTGTTATTTCAATTCTATATATCAGGATACCAAAATACATATTAAATGTTTTGTGTGTCTCATTGCAACTATATTCATGTACTTCTTTAAATTTACATGTGACCCAAATATTCTAGCTAATAAAATTTTAAACTGTACAGAACCATAACTTAAGATTCTACCAAGAATCAGTGTACACTTCAACATGAAAAAATTAAGAATCACATCTGTAGTACAGAATTCTCCTGAACTCCAGAGTTATATAGCCTGGCGTGGTAGAGTTCATAATGTGTAGAAATAAAATGAAGGCAATAAGATAGAGGATAGGGAATGAACATGGATGAAATTTTACTGTTATAAGCTTCTTGTATATTAGAGGCTGGGATTGTAGCTCAATGGTAGAGCACTTGCTTAGCATGTGGGAGGCACTGGGTTCAATCCTCAGCACCACATAATAAATAAATAAATAAATAAATAAATAAATAAATAAATAAATAAAATAAAGGTGTTATGTTCATCTACAACCAAATATATTTTTTAAAAAGATTCTTAAATATTACGTAGTATATTTTTTCATAAATCTGTTGATTGCTTATAGATCTTCCTCTGTAAAGTGTCTGCTCATTTCCTTGGCCAATTCACTGATTGGGTTATTAGTATTCTTGGTGTAAAGATTTTTGAGTACTTTGTAGATTCTGGAGATTAGTGCTCTATCTGAAGTGTGTGTAGCAAAGATTTTCTCCCACTCTGAAGGCTCTCTCTTCACATTGCTGATTGTTTCCTTTGCTGAGAAAAAGCTTTTTAGTTTGACTCTATCCCAATCATTGAGAGAGAAATGCAAATCAAAACCACCTTAAGATTTCATCTTACCCCAATTAGAATATCTTTTATTAAGAATACAGGCAACAACAGGTGTTGGCGAGGATGTGTTAAAAGGGTACACTCATACATTGCTGGTGGGATTGCAAGTTGGTGCAGCCACTCTGGAAAGCAGTGTGGAGGTTCCTTAGAAAACTTGGAATGGATCCATCATTTGACCCAGCTATCCCACTCCTTGGCCTATACCCAAGGTTAAAATCAGATTACTACAGTGATGCAGCCACATCAGTGTTCATAGCTGCTCAATTCACAATAACTAGATTGTAGAACCAACCTAGATGCCCTTCAATAGATGAATGGATAAAGAAACCGTGGTATATATACACAATGGAATATTACTCAGCCATAAAGAAGAATAAAATTATGGCATTTTCAAGTAAATGGATCATATTGGAGACTGTCATGCTAAGTGAGATTAGCCAATCCCAAAAATCTGAAGGCCAAATGATCTCTCTGATAGGTGAATGATGATGCATAATGGGGGGTAGAAGGGAGGCAAGAATGGAGGAAGGATAGATAGCATAGAGGGAGGGGAGAGGTGGGGTTGGGGTGGGGGGGTAAGAATAATAACAGAATGAGACAGACATCATTGCCCTGTGTACCTGTATAAATGCACAGATGGTGTGACTCTACTTTGTGTACAACCAGAGAAACAATAGCTGTACTCCATTTGTGTTCAATGAATCAAAAATTAAATAAATAAAAAAATTATGTAGTATAATATTAGTTGAAGATAAATTGTCATAAAGAAGCACTTGCAACCCCATGACAAATATAACTATAATAATGCCCAAAACAATAGAAAAAAACCTAGATTATAAACATAAACTTATCTCTATCAACAATTAAATAATAAATGCCATTATACACAAGTGACACAATTTTACACACAGAAGCTCTATATGTATCTGTATATAAAATAATAATAATTACATGCATTAAGATAACTGGGTTCAAGATCTGTACAACAAAAATAAGTTGTATTTCTATATAATAGCAAGAAGCATTTGGAAACTGAAAAAATTGTCATTTACAATAATATCAAGTACTTCATTAACTACATGGCATAAGTTTAATTTAAGAAATATAAAATTTGGTGCTTGAAATTACAAATGAAATGCTGTAATAAATTATAGAAGGTCTAAATAAATGAAGAAATATTTCATGTTCATTGGTTGGAAGACTCAATATTGTTAAGGCATTAATTCTTAATAGATAAGTTGATATAGGGATTTAATGAAATCCCAGTCAAAATCCCAGAAGGATTTTTTGTTAGTAAATATTGGCAAACTAACTCTATAATTTATATGGAAGTGAAAAGGACTTAGCTAAAACAATATTGAAAGAGAAATAATAGAAGGTATAGTTTATAAAGTCATAATAATTAAATGTGTTTGACATGATGCTATTTACACAAATCAATAAACAGAAAAGAGGATCCAAAAACATACCACATATTTTGCTCAACTTATTTTTAGCATGGATAGCAAATTCAAAAATTAAAACAAAATTCATTTGTTTTAAAAAAATGGTTTCAGAACAATTGAATATCTATATTGAAATAGAAAATGAACATTGACCCCTGTTTCCCATCACATAAATCCTACTTAATAATTTATGTACATCCGAAAGCAAAAACTATGATTTATAACATATAGCTCTTTTTGTGGCCTTCAGGCAAGCAAAGATTCTTAATACCAGAACAGAAAAGTTAGTAACCATAAAAGAAAAAATATGTACATTTCAATTTATTAAAGTCAAAAACTTTTGTCATCTAAAGGTATCACATAGGAAAGTGAAAATACAAGACATGGGGCATCATATAAGAGTTATGAATCAAAGAACTTATACTCAGAGCACATAGCAAATTCTGCAAATAAATTAAAAGAAAAATAAACACTCTAAGAAAATAAAATTTAATTCAGACCAGCACTTCACAAAAGCATATTTCCAAATGGCAAATGAGCATATGAAAATTTTGTGACATTATTAGTAATCAGGAAAAAACAAAATCCATAATGAGATAACATTACACATCTCTGGAATGTGTAGTAGTAATTTTTAAATGAGATTTATGGCTTAGATTATAGAACAAAACACCCTTTTATAAATCACTGGTAGGATTGGCAGATACAATTCCTATTTGGTAAACTCTTTTAAGAGTTTATCAAAGCTTGCACATAAACATGTTCTATGATGCAATTCCACACCTAGGATTTGAGAAAATAAACCTAAGTGTCTATAGAAAGACATGTACAAGAGTATTGAGAGCAACTCAGTTCATAATAGCCTGATACTAGAAGCAATCCAAATGTCCATCAATAGGAGAACTTCTAAATGAAGTGTAGGAGAGTCACAGCAAAGGAGTGCGACTCAGCAATACAAAGATTAACTACCAGTAAACAAGCACAAAAATAAATCTCAAAAATACTTTGTTGCTCAGAGCTTGGAAGATGGTGGATTGGAAGAAAGAGTGTACTTTGCAGCAGTTCCTCAGCACCAGACCTAAAAAGAAAGAAAACTGCGCCCCATTAAGATGGGTAAATAAGGGAACTCACTGAAACTCAATACTAAACTGTAAAAGAAAACATAAAGACACAGAAAGTCAGAAAGTGCCAATATATTATTATATATGGCACGCTGGAGATGTGCCAGCAGGGCTGGTGGCAGTGTGTCTGCTGAGGGGAGGGAGCAGTGGAAAGAGATGAAAGAAGCCAGAGGAAAGCATGAATGAACACACAAAAAAATGGTTGGGGTAACTTGCATAATAGAGAGGGAGGCTGATCTAAATTGATCCACAGTTGGTAGGTGAAATAACTGAGTGCAAAGCAACCAAATACACTTGGTCTATGTTTGGGAGGAACCAGGACCACTGGGCCTGAGAACAACTTATAAGCACTGCATGGTTATAAGCAGAGGTAGGAGATTGGGAACTGATAAAGGAAGTTCCAGCTGCCTGCCTGTTTTGAGCCCTAGAGTCTGCCTGAACCAGTGTGACTGAAATAGGCTCAAAGAACTTTGTGCCTAGGACACACAGTCTACCATACAGGATATCAAGGAGAGAGAGCTACTTTTGTTGCTGGTGTCTCAGACATACAGCAGAGATTGACATCTTCCAATAAACAGGGCATGTGAATCAAATCTCAAATACCCACTGACCAAGTTCCAAGCGTCAATCAAGTCCAAACCCTAGCTACTGAAATTTGCAATTTAGAACTCTATACTATCCCTGCAACAAGAATATACAATTTGTCAGCACTCAGTAGTGTGTTCCACCCTACGCTAGGAGATGGGAAGCTGAGAGGTACTACACAGGTTTGGCTCCTAACTGCTTAGTTTTTGTTTGTTCATTAACTCTCTTTTTAATTCATTTATCAACTCTAGAGCTCTTCTTATAGAGCTCTTTAGATTTCCTAGATAAAAGATCATGTGATCAGCAAGCAAAGACAATTTGACTTCTCCTATTTGTATTCCTTTGATTTCCTCTCTGATTGCTCTGGCTAGTTTTTAGAACCATATTAAATAGAATTGGTGAAAGTGAACATCCTTGCCTAGTCCCTGATTTTAGAGAAAAAGCTTTTAGTTTTTCTCCATTCAGTATGATGTTGGCTTTGTGTTTGTCACATATAACCTTTATAATATTGAAATAGATTCCGTCTAGCATTAGTTTCTCCAGTATTCTTTAACATAAATGTGTGCTAAATTCTATCAAAGGTCTTTGCCACATCTGTTGAGATGATCACATGATTCTTGCTAATTTTATTTGTGTGGTGCATTACATTTATTGATTTTTGTATGTTGACCTGACCTTTCATTCCTGGGATGAAATCTACTAGATCATGGTGTACTACCTTCTTAATAGTCATTCCACTGTGATTTGCTAAAATTTAATTGAGGATTTTTGTACCTATGTTTCTCAGGGATATTGGTCTATAGTTTTTTTTCCTTGATGTGTCTGGTTTTGGTATCAAGCTTGTACTGTCTTCGTAGTATATATTTAGGAGTGTTCCCTCTTTTTCAATGTCATGGAATACTCTGAGAAACACTGACGTTAGTTCTTTAAAAGTCTGGTAGAACTCTGTTAAGAATCCATCTGGTCCTGAGTTTTTCTTTGTTGGAAGGATTTTAGTTGTTCTTTCAATTGTTCTCCCCACCCCCTCCAAAAAAAAAAAAAAGAAAAGAAATTCGATGGTCAACAAATATATGAAAAATATATTTTAATTAATATTGCCCAAATGTACATAATCTACAGATTCCATTCTTCACAAAAATAGAAAAAATAGAAAAAAATCCTAAATGCATATGGAACTATGATAGATTGTGAATAAAGTAATTGTGAACAAAAAGAACAAAACTGAAAACATGAAACTACTAACTTCAAAATATACTGCAAAGCTGTACTAATCCAAACAGCATGGTATTGGCACAAAAACAGATACATAGACATATGAACAGAATGGACTGACTAGAAAGAAATCTGCACTTTTGCAGCTGATAGGTTTTTGACAAAGGCACCAAAACACACACTGGGAAAAGAACAACTTCTTCAGTAAATGGTTCTCTGAAACTTGATATCCACCATCACAAGAATGACACTTGACTACTATCTCTCACTATATATAAAAAAAAATTAAAAATGAATTGGGGACTTAAGTGCAAGATCCCAAACTATAAAGTATTGAAAGAAAACACAGGGGAAATGCTTAATGACATTGGTCTAGGCAAGGATTTTTTGAAAAAGATCTCAAAAGCACAGTAAGCAAAAGGAAAAAAATGACAAATGAGACTGCTTCTGAACAGCAAATTAAACAATCAACAGAGTGATAGGCGCTGGTTGTCTGGATATTCTTTTTGATAATTACTAAAGTCAAATGCAATATCCTCAACAACTCTTTCCTGAAAGAGAGGCACCATTGATTTAGTTGCTTGTCACTGGTTTCTCATGGATTTTGCCAACTTTTTAAATCTTTCAGTCCTTCAAGGACAAACTAGCAATTACCTATCCTAGATTTCTTCCATGGACATTTCAGAGTCCAGTAGTTTCATTATATTTTAGAAACTTGCATATTTTTAAATTTCTTGATGACAATTAACAGCTACAAGGATAATTCTATGAAATATAATCCTATAATTATAATTAAATATAATTCTATGAACCAAAACTTATTTCATTCACTCACTGCTTCCAAATCTTGCATCTTTCTTCCTTGCATCTTTATTTTCTGAGAAGTCTCTGATTATTTTCAGTTTGAACAGACTTTCAGGATAAGCTCTCCAATCTAGAAATGAAGTAGGGATCACTAGCTCCATTTTTCCATATCAAGAAGGAAGAGCACAATGGGAAGGACGGTAGGATGAGACAAACATTATTACCCTACATACATGTATGATTACACTACTCACTACTGGTATGACTCAGCAAGCACCATGTACAGTCAGAGCAATGAGAAGTTATGCTCCATTTGTGTACAATGCATCAAAATGCATTCCACCGTCATATATAACTATTTAGAACAAATAAAAAAATTAAAAAAGAAGGAAGGGAATGAGGAAACACCTATAGAAATAAACAATATACTGGTGATTACCTAATCTCATACTCTAGGAACTTCTGTTGGTAGAGAGACTGCTTTTGCTAAAATCACCAAATTGAGGTAACTATTTTGGTGAACTCTTTTTGCCACTGTGACCAAAAAACCTGACAAGAAGAATTTTAGAGAAGGAAAACTTTATTTGGTGCCCACATTTTCAGATGTTTCAGTCCATAAAAGCTGGCTCCATTGCTGTGGGCCTGAGGTGAGGGCAGAACATCATGGTGGAAGAGTGTGGTGGAGGAAAGCAGTTCAGAACATGGTCACCAGGAAGCAAAGAGAGAAAGAGAGCTCTACTCACTAGGGATAAAATTTATACCTCCAAAGGCACACCCCCAGAGACATACCTCCTCCAGCCATACCCTACCACCTGTATTTATCACCCAGTTAATCCAAGTAGAGTTAATGCACTGATTAGTTGAAGACTCATAACTCAATCATTTCACCTCTCAATTTTCTTGCATTGTCTCAAGCATGAGTTTTTAAGGGACACCTCATATCTAAACCATAACATAGATTTTGGCTCTCTAAAGAGAACTCTTATTTAATATACAGGAATGCAATGATGCTCAAAAATTTGTCACTGCACAGCCACATCAATATTCATAGCAGCTCGATTCACAATAGCTAAACCATGGAATCAACCTAGATGCCCTTCAACAGATGAATGGATAAAGAAAACAAAATGTGATTTTATACACACACACACACACACACACACACCACACAGGAATATTACTTAGCTGTAAAGAAGAATGAAATTATGGCATTTGCTGGTACATGGATGGTGTTAGAGAATATCATGCTAAGTAAAATAAGCCAAATCCCCAAAACCAAAGGATGAATGTTTTCTCTGATATGCAGAAGCTAATTCACAATAGGGGGAGCAGTTAGGGAAGAATAGGGTTAGTTTATATTAGGTAGAGAGGAGTGAATGGAGGGGAAAGGGTATAGGGGAAGGAATGATAGTAGAGTGAAACAGACATTATTACCTCATGTAAATGTATGACTGCATGACCAGTGTGATCCTGCAATATGTATAATCAAAAAAATGAGAGATTATACTCTATTTATGTATGATCTATCAAAATGTATAAATGCATTCTACTGATGTGTAAAACGAATTAGAACGAATAAAATAAAAAAATTAAATAAAAAAATTGTCATTGCCTGATCTATCAAAATGAATAAATGACTTCTACTGTCATGTACAACAAATTAGAACAAATAAAAAAAGTTTGTCACTGCCTACACAGTAGCTGTCAGGTAAATGCAACACAAACCTCATCTTCCTTTTCATTTGTTTGGAGCTGGGAATAATGCAATCACAGGAATGATACCAGTCTAGTCCTCACACATCATTTTAAGTTGCCTTGCTAGGCTGTTAGAATTAGAAAACAAAATCCAGATGTAGCAAATTAAATCATACCATTGGACTTTATCACATAGACTATATCCTCCCAGTTGAAAATTTTTGAGTATATCCAAATAAATTTAGGCCCAAAACTTGATGATTCTTGGGGATATAGTTAATGTTTTCATGATAATATGGAAGACACATCAAGTACTTTACTCCAATTAGAAGTATATGTGAATGACACTAGTGTTCTAGAAAGATCATATTTGTTATAAAGATATACATACAGTGTTTTCAAAAGTCTTTTAAATATGCGTACAGAAGTTAGAGTGATGACTTTTTGAAATTTAAGTTCCACATATTTTGTGGTTTATAGGAATGAGAACCTAGTGAAAACAGTGAGCCAGAAAGAGACAACAGTGAGATGACTAAGTGCTGTCAAGGGGTACAAAACTAAATGGATTCCAGACACATATTGGAGTCAAGAGAAATTGGTAAGGATTTAATGTAAGGAATAAGAAAAAGATGATTCCTGATTTGGGTACTGTAAAAACTAACGAACAAAAAACTTTGCATGTTACCCATCTGCAAGCTCTTGAAGAAAGAGTTTCTGTTGCAGTTTACATTTATTCCACCCAAAGGACTCATAAAGTTCTCCAGCAGGCTATGGGCCATGCATTAGAGAATGGTGTAGTCTTTGTGTAGGAAGGAGCACACCTATATTGGAGACCTCGATTCAGCTGAGTGACCTGGTAAAGCTATTTAGCCACACATAGGCTTTGTTTTCTCATCTTTTACAGGTCAATGAAAACTTCTCCACAAAGTTCCTGTGAGGGTCAAAAGAGATACTTTAAAATATGCCATTTGGTAGAAGTTGAAGTTGTAAAAGGCATTGCCACTATGCCTTTAAACTTTTCTTGTATTGCTTAAACCATTGTATTACCATGGTTTCCTTTTTCCTTTTTTAATGGGGTCTTTATTGTGTTATATTGATCTTGATTATTCTAAATATTTTAATGTTAATAATTGCTTATGCATAAGATGTAACAATTCTTATATATAATTACAGTTATACAATTTATATAACTATATGCACACATAAGTGAAACAACAGCAAAACAAAAAATGAAAGACAGAAATTTAACCAGAACATTTTTGACATAATGCTGCTGGAAAGTTTAACACCAGCTAAGGAATATGGTAGCAAAGATAATATCTCTTTGTCAAACTTATTTATTCTTCTCAATGCTAGAATGGTCAAGGAATGCCTACAGCTTTGTAGTTGATGTCTCTGGAGCTGAAGATGGATTATTTTTTTTCCTTTCTGGAGCTTGTCCAAAGGGAAAGGAAAAGACCTTAGTTGAATAGCATTTTTCATATTGACCTGCCCATTTATTTAAATCAACACCACTATTTAAATAAGAATCAGATGAGAGTAAAAACAGCATGATGTCTCTGGATTGATGCTTTTACTTGGAAGGATTTTTTTCCTGCTGTTTACTTCCTATAGCAAAAAGTTAGTGTCTCTTTCCTTGTTTTCTGCAGCTGTGGCAGTACACATGCGTGTATCAACTTCATCCCATACATGCACATCATTCTGTGCACATGCATGTTCAATATGTTATACAGTGTAGCACAGGATACAGCACTGTGTTATTACTGGACAGTCAAATTTGTTTTGAATGAATAAAAGAGTAAGTGATTGCATAGATAGCTAAGTAAGTAGGTGAAATGTTTAGGCAGAATGCTAGTTATTTAAAAGAGAATGAATTTGGTATTTTTGTGGTAGGCAGATGTAAAGGTTTCCTTTCTTTTACATTAATATTTAGGAAATTCTTTAATAGCTTTTGTACTCATTTATGCATTTGATAAATATTTTTGAGCATCTACTATGTCCAAGGTACTCTGCTGAATACCGAGGATTCAATAGTAATAAAACAGTGTTTGTCCTCACAGTGTCGTCCTCTAAGACATGCCCAAGACTAAAGGCATGTATGAATTAATTCCTGATTTTCAAACTAAGGTAAACAGATAACCCTACCTTGGGCAAATCCCCAACCCATCACTACTCTTTAAGGTTTGAAAGGCTAGTTTGGTGTTTCTTGAGTCAACTCACAATATTGACTTCTGAACTTGAAGATTAGACTGACTGACTTACTTCTTTTTTTTAAACAAAACACGACCAACTTTTATTTTGAATAATGACTGACAAGAAGTCACAAAGTAGACCAGAGAGTACCTAGTTCCTCAGTGGTAATGTCTGATGTAACTATATTTAGACTTCATGATTGGAAGGAGAAGTACTACTCTTAATTCAGGCTTTTGTATGATATTTAACCTGATTGTAAGGGATGTTATTAAACAAATATTCAATCTTTGGCAAGGTTCTAAGTGAATAGAAGTATTGATTTATTTAATCTCACAAGAATTTATGAAATAATTTCCTCATTTTAAAGATCAGTAAACTAAGAGAGGTGAGCACACTTATGATTTTGTAGCAAGTCAGAGGTGAAGCCAGGTTTTTAACCCAGACACTTGGATGTCTATATTCACTGTCTTCACCATCACACTGACTATGCTTTTCACTTTTCTTTTTTATTTATTTTTATTTTTATTCATTCTAATTATTAATTTACATATTTTTATTTTTTATTTGGTCAAATTATAATTTGTTATACATGACAGTAGAATGCATTTGACACATCATATGTAAATGAAAAATAACTTCTAATTCTTCTGGTTGTACATGATGTAGAATCACACTGGTCATATAATCATATATGCACAATGTTCAATTCATTCTACTATCTTCCTTCCCCCATGTCTTTCCCCCTCTCTTCACTCCCCTCTGTCTAATCCAAAATACCTCTATTCTTCCCTAACCCTCCCCGCTTTTGTGAATTAGCATTGCATGTCAGAGAAAAGATTTGGCCTTTATTTCTTTGGGATTGGCTTATTTCACTTAACATGATCTTCTCCAGTTCCATCCATTTACTGGTAAATGCCGTGATTTCATTATTCTTTAAGGCTAAGTATATTCCAATGTGAATATATACCACAGTTTCATTATACATTCATTTGTTGAAAGGCAGCTAGGTTGGTTCCACAGTTTAGCAATTATGAATTGAGCTGCTATAAACATTGATGTCGCTGCATCAATATAGTGTGCTGATTTTAAGTCTCTTGGTACGAAAAGCATACCTGGAGAAAAAATGGGCTCTTCAACAAATGGTGCTGGGAAAACTGGAAATCCTTATGTAGCACAGTGAAATTCAACCCCTCTCACCCTGCACAAAACTCAACTCAAAGTGGCTCAAGAACTTAGGCATTAGACCTGTAGAGACCCTGCGCCTACTACAAGAAAAAGAGGCCCAAATACCCACCATGTTGGATTAGGAACTGACTTCCTTGACACAACTCCTAAAACCACAAGAAGTAAAATCAAGAATCAGTAAATGGGATGGATGCAAACTAAAAACTTCTTCTCAGCAAAAGAAACAAGAACATAAAGAGAGAGCTTACAAAATGGAAGAAAATCTTTACCACATGCACCTCAGAGCATTAATCTCTAGGATATAAAAAGAACTAAAATAATTCAATACCCAAAAAACAAAAACACCCAATTGATAAATGGGCAATGGAACTGAATAGACACTTCACAGAAGAAATATGATTAATCAACAAATGCATGAAAAAATATTGAACATCTCTAGTAATTAAAGAAATGCAAGTAAAAATTGCACCGTGATTCCATCTCACTCCAGTCAAAATGGCAATTATCAAGAATATAAGCAACAATAAATGTTGGTGAGGATGTGGGGAAAAGGTTCACAACTTGTGGGACTGCAAATTAGTGTGACCACTATGGAAATGAGTGTGGAGATTCCTCAGAAAACTTGGAATGTTACCACCATTTGACCCACTTCTTGTTTTATACCCAAAAGACTTAAAAAGAGACTTGCTTTCTATTCAATAATAAAAAAAAATATTTTTTTTTCAAATTCATCAAACATTATTGAATTCCATTCAAAGTGGTGGTTGTAGTAGATGAAATAAACCACACCATTTCATTACCTCACATCCTATGTAGATGATCTTGGAAGAGATGTATATTAGTCAAAATATACTTTATAGGGTATTTAGAAGAAATATACCCATATTTTCCTATGGAAGCAATGAGGCCACATGGCTTAGTATTTGTGAAGATTTAAAATGTGCACAGATATATGACTTTATAACATTTCTCTATCATACAATGAAAAGCTATTTGAGATGACTGGGAAGAGTTAGGAGAAATTCGCAGCAGGCCAGAAAAGATTATGATAAATTGCTTACCGTATAGCCTATTAGGCTCTTTACTTCTCTTAAGATTTTTTTGAACTTCTATAACTTTCATTATGCTTTTATAATTCAGTATTATAGAACAAAGAGTTTGAAAATCAGCTGTGCGCAAAAGTTCAGGCAAAAACAAACAAAATAAAATACAGATCGCCAGACCGTAAGATCTAAAATCAAGATGTGCATGCATGGTAAGGAAGTGGAACAATGATACACTGAAAATATATTTTGGAACTTTGGGATCAGAAAACATGAATTTGTGTCCTGACTTATCCAGTTATTTGCCCAATGGCCTAACCACATAAAATCTCCAGGCAGATGTTACTCTACCTACTCACAAAAGTCTGACAACATTCACTCTTATTATCTTGCATTGTTGCTGCAAGATTGAAACAGGTAATTGGATGTAACCATGTTCTGGGAAACTTCTTTTAACAAAAAATTATAAGTACTTCTAAGACATTTACCCCATAGGGAAAGAGAGCTGGCACAGAAGTTCAAAGATAGAAAGACAGTCTAGGATAAAAAGACATTTATTCTAGTTGTTAAATCAAAATTCTAGACACCAAAACTTCTGACATAAAAGGATTTATTAAACCATAACAAAGAACCAACTTTTTGTTTTGTCAAGTTTTTGAATTGTTTCTTTTGCTTCAATTTTGTTGATTTCCCCTCTGATTTTAATTATTTCCTGTCTTCTACTTTTGGTGCTGATCTGTTCTTTTTCTGGGGCTTTGAGCTGTAATGTGAGGTCATTGATTTGTTGACTTTTCATTCTTTCATTGAATGCACTCCATACAATGAATTTTCCTCTTAGCACTGATTTCATAGTATCCCAGAGATTTTGATATGTTGTATCATTGCTCTCATTGACTCCAAGAATATTTTTATTTCCCCCCTAATGTCTTCTGTTATCCATGCATCATTCAATAGCATATTATTTAATCTTCAGGTGTTGGAGTAGTTTCTGTTTTTTTATTTTATAATTGATTTCTAATTTCATTCCATTATGATCTGATATAATACAAGGTAGTATTTCTATTTTTTGTACTTGCTGAGAGTAGCTTTGTGGCATAACATATGGTCTATTTTAGAAAAGAATCCACGTGCTGCTGAGAAGAAAGTGTATTCGCTTTTTGATGGAAGGAATATTCTATATTTGTCTGTTAAGTCTAAATTAGCGATTGTGTTATTGAGTTCTATGGTTTCTTTGTTCAGTTTTGCTTGGAAGATCTGTCTAATGGTGAGAGGGATGTATTAAAGTCACCCGGTATTCTTGTGTTGTGGTCTATTTGGTTCCTGGAGTTGAGAAGGATTTGATTGACATACATGAATGTGCCATGGTTTGGGGCATAAATATTTATGATTGTTATGTCTTGCTGATTTATGCTTCCCTGAAGGAAAATGAAATGTCCTTCTTTATTCCATCTAACTAATTTTGGCTTGAAGTCCACTTTATCTGATATGAGGATGGAAACCCCTTCTTTTTTACTGAGTCCGTATGTTTTTCCCCATACTTTTACCTTTAGTCTGTGGGTATCTTTTTCTATGAGATACATCTCTTGGAGGCAGCATATTGTTGGGTCTTTCTTTTTAATCCAATCTGTCAGTCTATGTCTTTTGATTGATGAGTTCAGGCCATTAACATTCAGGGTTATTATTGAGATATGATTTGTATTCCCAATCATTATGACTTATTTTTGGTTTTTAACTTGACTTGCTTTCTCCTTTATTTGGGTATTCCTTTAGGGTAGTTCCTCCCTATGCTGGTTTACATTGCTGACCTTCATTTCTTCCTCATGGAATATTTTGCTGAGAATGTTCTGTAGTGCTGGCTTTCTATTTGTTAATTCTTTTAGCTTTTTTGTTTATCATGGAAGGATGGCCATACTGCCAAAAGCACTATACAAATCTAATGCAATTCCAATTAAAATCCCAATGACAGACCTCATAGAAATAGAGCAAGCAATCATGAAATTCACTTGGAGGAATAAGAGACCCAGAATAGCTAAAGCAATTCTTAGCAAGAAGAATGAAGCAGGGGTATCACAATACCGGACCTTCAACTATATTACAGAGCAATAGTAACAAAAACGGCATGATATTGGCACCAAAATAGGCAGGTAGACCAATGGTACAGAATAGAGGACACAGAGACAAACCCACGTGAATACAGGTATCTCATACTTGACAAAGGAGTCAAAAACATTCAATGGAGAAAAGAGCCTCTTCAACAAATGGTGCTGGGAAAACTGGAAATCCATATGCAGCAAAATGAAACTAAACCCATATCTCTCACCCTGTACAAAACTCAACTCAAAATGGATCAAGGACCCAGGAATTAGACCAGAGACCCTGCACATAATAGAAGAAAAAATAGGTCCAAATCTTCATCATGTTGGCCTAGGACCAGATTTCCTTAACATGACTCCCAAAGTGCAAGAAATAAAAGCAGGAATTGATGATTGGGATAGAGTCAAACTAAAAAGCTTTTCTCAGCAAAGGAAACAATCAGCAATGTGAAGAGAGAGCCTTCAGAGTGGGAGAAAATCTTAGCTACACACACTTCAGATAGAGCACTAATCTCCAGAATCTAAAAGTACTCAAAAATCTTTACACCAAGAATACTAATAACCCAGACAGTAAATGGGCCAAGGAAATGAACAGACACTTTACAGAGGAAGATCTACAAGCAATCAACAGATTTATGAAAAAATGTTCAACATCCCTAGTTATAAGAGAAATGCAAATCAAAACCACCTTAAGATTTCATCTTACCCCAATTAGAAAGTCTTTTATCAAGAACACAGGCAACAACAGGTGTTGGCGAGGATGTGGGGAAAAGGGTACACTCATACATTGCTGGTGGGATTGCAAGTTGGTGCAGCCACTCTGGAAAGCAGTGTGGAGATTCCTTAGAAAACTTGGAATGGATCCATCATTTGACCCAGCTATCCCACTCCTTGGTCTATACCCAAAGGACTTAAAATCAGATTACTACAGTGATGCAGCCACATCAATGTTCATTGCTGCTCAATTCACAATAGCTAGGTTGTGGAACCAACCTAGATGCCCTTCAATAGATGAATGGATAAAGAAACTGTGGTATGTATACACAATGGAATATTACTCAGCCATAAAGAAGAATAAAATAATGGCATTTGCAGGTAAATGGATCATATTGGAGACTGTCATGCTAAGTGAGATTAGCCAATCCCAAAAATCCAAAGGTTGAAAGATCTCTCTGATAAGTGAATGATGATGCATAATTGGGGTGGAAGGGAGGCAAAAACGAAGGAAGGATAGATTACATAGAGGGAAGGGAGTGGTTAGGTCAGGGTGGGGGGGTTAATAATAATAACAGAATGAGACGGACATCATTGCCCTATGTACATGTATGAATGCACAGATGGTGTGACTCTACTTTGTGTACAACCAGAGAAACAACAGCTGTACTCCATTTGTGTACAATGAATCTAAACAAATAAATTTTAAAAAAGTAAATGTAATCACCGTATGGTATTTAATTAACAGTGAACTAATATTTAGTTTGTTTCTAGTTTGTACAACCATAGAATTACTCTTATACAATATATTTGGTGAAAATTAATATAACTTAGATAATAAAAATGCCCTCTACTTTGGAAAAAAAATGCAATAAACAAGAACAGGAATTTTCCCAGTATTGGTCCCCATGTTCCTAATGGCAGAGCTAAGTAGAGGTTGGCTGGTCCTCCTCCTGAGGTTTCCAGTCAAGGGTGTCAAAATAGGCTTAGGAATATGGAGCAGTTTTGTTTGTCTGCTTTGGTTTGGGCTAAAGATTTTTCTCAGTGGTTGGGGTACCAGGGATTGAACTCAGGGCCACTTGACCAGTGAGCCACATCTCAAGCTGTTTTTTGAGATAGAGTCCATTTATTTAGAGACATTGGTCTCACTGAGTTGCTTAGCACCTCGCTTTTTGCTGAGACTGGCTTTGAACTCTAGATCCTCCTGCCTCAGCCTCGTGAGCAGCTGGGATTACAGGCATGCACCACTGCACCTGGCAGTTTCGGCTAATGTTTTTAGCTGAATATTCTCTTCTCCTCCCTCCTTGGCCTGTAACTAAATTTAGGACATCTAAGAACTTTTTTCTTTTCAAAACCCTAAGCCCCAATACTTTAAAATATGGTCTTATTTGCAAATAGAATCACTGTGGATATAATTAGGTATGATGAGGTGATACTGGAGTGGTGTGGGCTCTAACCCAATATGGCTATTATCCTTAAAGGTGGGGGGCACCTCCAGGGTAAATGAGAGAAGAATGTGTACAATCCAAGGAGAGAGGCTAGGAGTAGATCTTTCTCTCACAGCTCTTGGAAGGATATGACCATGCCAATACCTTGATTTTGGACTTCTAGAACTTCCAGAATTGTGATAAAATGAATGTCTGGTGAAAGTCATCCAGTTGGCAATGCTTTGATATGGCAGCCCGAGTAAACTAATACAGATGGGTAAGTCCAAGCCAGTCTATGGGCCCAGGAAAGTAACCAAGGAATTGGAAGAAACTGAAGATGAATAGTGTCAGTGTGGAGTATAGCATGACAGAACAGACTCCTATGGTAGTTAAAAAGGCTGGGAATAAGAGTTCAGGATTGGAGATTTTCAAGAATCCAATATGAAGAAAAATATTTCCTCATATTGGAGTTAAGGAAAAGAAAGATGCAAAATAATTATGCAAAAATCAGCACTCCAATAGTTTCTTGTTAATATACATTCTTTTGAAAGTTTTGTCATATCATATCCATTCAGTAATAAGTCTTCTGAGGAGAGAGAATGTCCTTCAATTTTATTTAATTTTCTTTGTCATTTTCATACAGTGCCTGAACATAGGGAATGATTATTAAATCATATTGACCAGTGGCAATATTTCTAACACAACCCAACTGTAAAAGAAATTCTATGTCAATTCCTTCTTATACATATAACTATCATTCTCTAATTATAAAAAGTAAAAATGATAATGATTTAAGAATAGCAATACAGGAAAACAGTTTCACAAATATGAAAAATAAGGCACTTAAATTGTTCAAACCACTGGTGTATTGTACAGAAAAATAAAGAGCTATTATTATGAGAAGAGTGTTTGAGATAAAATCAGTTCATATGTCCAACTATTCATGCTGCATATTGCTTTCCATGTGACTTCAATTGTGACACCTGTCCCTCCCTCATTGATTTATTTTTTTGACAATCTGAGTAGACCATAGATTTATATAGACCTGCCCCTCCACCATCATTATTTTAACAGGTGTCCCTCTACAAGAGGGAAAAATCCAGTTATGGTAGCTAATGACTGCTGCCTCACTCAAATTACTACTCCACAAACAATAATAAACTTAGAATCATAAAGGTTATCTCTTTTCCCATAAGGACATTCACATCACTGATTGTAGGCCCATCTCAGCAGTTCTGACTGTCATCAGTAATGAAAAGTGGCTGCACCAGTTATGTATGGTAATTCCAAACTAAGGCACCTATTGAAAGATGCATTTGTTTCCCTTCAAATCACCTGGCACAGCACTATAGGAAGTTAGAGTGTGTTATTCCCTCATACATCAAAGTCTGCTTGCCAGCATTATATTTATTGACCTGTCCAACTCCTTTTCTATGATTGATCACTTTTGCCACCCAAAGATTTTTCCCTGATGCCCTATCATAGCAAAGTTCTCCACATTGCTTTGGAAGATTAAAAATCTTTCTTTGGGATAATCTTTAATTTCACAGGAATAGGGAACATCTAGTACTATGGCACTATTGCTTTTGCTACAAACATTCCTTTCTCCCTCCTTTAGTAACAAAAGAGATTGCTGCTTCATTGGGGGCTGCGTTGTTCCAACTTCACATTTAATTTCGCAGGTTTATTAACTTTGTGACTAAACTCTGACCAGAATAATATAAACACAGGTCCATTGACTGGAACTAACAGAAAATTTCGTTTTCTTCATAAAAAGGGACAAACAGTTCTGTATTTACCTCTGCCATTCTCTGGCCATACTTCTTTTTTCTGGTATGTGAACATGGTATATGGCCTGGAATAACCACAATCAGTTTATGAATATGTGGATGAAAGTACTCAATAAGGTTGCTGATATTAAGTCCCTGATGGTATTTCTAGGAGCCCAACTACCAGCACCGTACTGGCTACTGCTGAACTTCTTGAGAAAAATTGCTATACATCAAAGTCTTCTGACTGTCATCAGTAATGAAAAATGGCAGTTACATTTTATCACCAGCATTTAGGTTCTCTTATAGAAAGATGAATGCAGTCTTAAAGAAGTTCATACATTTAGCTTTAGGTGCAACTATTTTTTGAACAGCTGGGTTTTGTAATATTTTGTATCAGAAAGGGCAGTGACTTTTTCTCCCTGTCAATTTCAACATGAAAGCAATCTATTTTCAGAATTATAATTTGCAGATATTCGATTGCTAAAAATTTTACGTACACACAGGGATACTAGCTCTATTTTCCTCTTTTATTCTGCAAGTCCCAAAAATATGATATCTTAATGTTGATGACTTATCTTTAGGTCTACCTTCCTTCAGCATGATGCTAACAGTTGTTAAGCTTCCTTCCTTGAGAGCCCAACTCATGCTCTGGTTATTATTGACTCCTCAACAAGGTCCATCTTAACGAATTCCAGAGTATCAAAGGGAAGAGAGTCAGAGGGAACAAAGAAGGAAGTGACAGGAAATAGAACGTTGACTTTATTAGTTTCAATTCCTGAAATTGAGAACTTTCTCAGAAACACAAGGAGATATGTATATATCATATGCGTGTATATACATGTATATATGCATATATGTATTATTAATTTCACTATTGAATTATATCCCCAAAAGTAAAACTAATTATAGTGTGGATCCTTCAAAGTGTATGGACCATTAAATATCTGTATAATTTCGAGAAGATCATCTTTATTTGAAAATTTGCTAAATTACATATTTTTAAAAATTTTATAAGAGTGACTTGGCCAAAGTAATTGATATCTTAATGATAAGTAAGTATAGCCAAAGAAATAATGCAGCCTCTTTGCATGACCAACTTCTGAAACTTGCTGGAGAGAGCGATCACATACAAACTACCACAATTGCACATCTCACTTATTACAGGCACCCAAATAGATAAAAATAATTCAAAAGGTACAAAATATATGATGGAAGAACAAAACATTAAGATATACAATAATTTGTCAATTCTTATTTTGTCTTTCTAGTTTCATTCATTGTAAGTGACTATTGAATATGAAGCAGACTGTGAATAAAATCACAAAGGAATTCTGTATTAGATTTGTATTAAATTTGTATTAGATTCCTTCCAGTTCCTTCTCCATTTGATGTTACAGTCTCATTTTTGGCTTTCCTTACATATTCAAAGCCTGAAATTGAATCTGTCCCATCCTCATTTTTATACCTACTTTCAAATTCTTTATTCTAATTAAAGTAAAATGATTGATAAGATCTAAAATCTTCCTCTTCTGGGGATACTTGAATTTTAATGACTAAGATTTGAGAATGAGATGGAAGAAAGATGTTCTAGCCAAGGACCCTGAAGTAGCTCCACACCACCACAGATGTAAAGAATCACTTTAAATATGAAAGGGAATGGAGAAGAAGGACATGTCTTGTGCTAGCATAATACTTATTATTCAACTCTGAGGGGAGCCAAGGCTGAGATTTTACTCAACATTCACAGTAAATATTTATCATCTGTTCTGCCTACTTATTGTTTAACAAACTGACTTCAAATAAAGAAGTTTATGATAATTTATTATCATTTCTTAAGGTTCTTTGTAATTTGTCTTGTGGATTCATTCTATACAGTTGTAGTCAGATGGAGGCTGGGCTGCATGTCAAAAAGGGGTCACTGATATGTCTGGTGATTGATGCTGGCTGTCTCTGGGAGCCCTAATGGATTTGTTGTCTGAAGAAGCTACATATGTCTTCTCCATGTGTCTTAAGTTCCCACAGCAAGACAGCTTAGTTTCAAATGGAGGATCAAAGAAAGAGTATTCCAGGAGATCCAGGAAGAAGCTATCATGCTGCTTATGACTCAGACCCAGAAGTTACCAAGTGCCATTTCTGCCCCATTCTACTGATCAAATAGCCCACATGCAAAATAGGTCGTTAGACTTGATCTTTTGATGTGGGAATTTCAAGAACACATTGACAAGAGCATAAGGGAGGAGATAAGTTTTTAGGCCATTTTAAGAAAATGTAGTCTTCCACATCCTCTGTGACGAATGCTCCTTGTCTTAGAATATTCATTCACTAATTTGTTTAAAGAATGGATTTTTAGAGTTTTACTAGGCCCATAGCTATTTCACTAAAAACTGCAATTTCAGCATTTTCTCCCCCAAACATCTCCTTTCCTCTTTCTTTTTAATTAATTGTAGCCATAAGAATAAGTGCCAGCCAAGAAATGTTAAGTAGATGTGATATGAATACCTTGGGGTTTGTTTGTTTGTTTGTTTGGGTTAAAACCCAGAAATTTATTGTCACGGTTCTGGAGGAAATAAGTTCAAATTCAAGATAGCCACAGGGCCACACTGTCTCTAAAACCCACAGGAGGGTTGCTACTTGCTACTTGCTACAGATTGTGCTTCCAGGGCTTTACATTATGTGGTTTGCAACTGCTTCACTCGAGTTCCTACTTTCTCCACTACAACTTTTTCTTCTATGTCTTCGTCTTCATGTGACCATCTTCTTAGAGGGACAACAGTCATCGTGGATAAGGGGTCCACCTCCTCCAATATGACCTCATCTTAGCTTAACTAATTACATCTGCAATGATTTTAGTTCCAACCCAGCTACCCTGAGCATTGAATCTTGTAATTGTTCTGTAAGCAAAAAATACTGTGTGCATTCCATTCTATCCTCTGCCTATACCTGCCCTGATTTGACTGTTTCCAAGCATAATGTCTGTCTTGATTGACTCATTATATTTCTCAGTCTCTTCTTTAGATATTACACTTTCATATACCACTTCTGAAATCTCTGGAATAATTATACATTGTCATATGTCTACTTTTTTGATTTCCACTGAATAGGAGATAATGATACAATGGAAAATATGTTACTCAACTATGAAGTAAATAACATGTATATGCTTGCTCACGAAAATTGAATCATTAATAACATTTCCTTTTCTAACCAATTGTTAATGATTTAAAAAATGTATTTCTCATGTTTTCCAAAAAGGTATAGGTGACTTTGGATGGTGTAGACAGAGAAAGAATGGAGAAAGGAAAAAATTAGACTTTTTTCCATGCTCATTCTTCAACTTGAAGGCAAGATCAGTTTTATGAACTCAAAGCTATGGTTTTATTTCAAATCTATGAAATATTAATCCTATTTCTCTTTATATAATTTTTTACATAAATTATGCTTTATGCATTTTCCCACAATTAAAATTTTCTTCAATAATGCTAAGAGAGTATATGATTGACTTACTAAAATTCCACCTCCATTTTAATTTTCTTCACACAACTTTTAATCTTCTCTACCACAGGTATTACAAGGAAAAGAGCTTCCTTGATACCATTGTTAATTAAGAAAATAATCTGTTTTGTAAATGCAAATGAAGAAGCATAGCTCTTCAAAAAGAGATTAGTGATTAATTAATTTTATTAGAGATACCAGCCTAAATTTTAATTTGGATTACATAAGCTATAAATATTTCATTTTAAAATTAGAATGAATAGAAAATAGAAAATTTCAAGAGAATAGACTTAGTCCTTGGGCTTCTGGGTATATATAACACATCGACAAGGAAAGAAAATCTCATGTACTCCATCTTATATTCTGATTCTGCCCATCCCTACTCTAATTTGTCCACCCCAAACCCAATATCTATCAACTGTAATCTATCTATATCTACATATAATAAATCATAAAATCCTTTTTGCCAAAACATGTAACATAGCTGAGTCCAAATCCGAGGTGGGCAGAATGACCAAGCCATAATGTGAAGGTCCTGAAAAGTTAAAGAGCAAAAAGCATGGGTCCAGAGCACGTTGAAAAATTGTGACCACTTTTTATGATTAATCTTTCCTTCATCTTCCCTCCTCTCCCCTGGTACACTATCAAGGTTTAGGACATTTCTATTCTCCCTGCTACTATGGCTTCATTTCTTGCTCCATGGAGTTTGGTTCTCTAACACTTTGGTCAAGAACGGTACATGGAAATTTTATTTCCCTTGGGAATATATTTAATGGAGCACACTTTTCCCCCCTTGGGGAACTAATAAGTGTGGATCCATTATTTCTTGGTATTCAGATTGACTATAGAGAGAAACCTATCTAGCATTTTAAACCACTGTACTACTCATAAGTCCTTTCAGCTTCTGAGAACATCAGGCCAGGACTCAATTGTTTCTATAAATAGCGTTGGGAGAAAGCCTGGAGATGCACTCACTGATTATAGTTCTTTTCTACTATAAAGAATAATGTGCAGATTGCTAGATAGCTGACTAAAGGGAAAAGCTGAGGATAATCCTCTGCCTGTTTCATTCTTTTTTGGGGGGTAACAGGGAATGAACTCAGGGGCACTTGACCCCTGAGCCACATCCCCAGCCTGATTTTTCATATTTTATTTAGACACAGTGCCTCACTGAGTTGCTTAGTGCCCTGCTTTTGCTGAGGTCGGCTTTGAGCTCTTGATCTTCCGGCCCTGAACTGCTGGGATTACAGGCGTGCACCACTGTGCCCTGCTATCTGCCTGGTTCTTGATAGCAATATATCTTGAATAAGATTCATGGAAATCACATGGGGTGGTGGCACACACCTGTGAGCTCAGCAACTTGGGAGGCTGAGGCAGGAAGTCCACAAGTCCGAGGTAAGCCTTAGCAATTCAGAGAGGCCCTAAGCAATTTAGTGAGATCTTGTCTCAAAAAACAAAACAAACAAACAAACAAAAAAAACTAGAGATGTGACTCAGTGCTCAAGTATGCCTGAGTTCAATCCCTAATTTAAAAAAAAAATCATCCTATTTAGTTTTTAGTAAAAATATGTGCCATCAAAAATTTATTACCTTTAAAACTGAGTAATATTCTATCATATATTTGTGAGTTGAGCTGCTAAAAACATTGATGTAGCTGTGTCACTGTAATATGCTGATTTTAAATCCTTTAGGTATAAACTGAGGACTGGGATAACTGGGTGAAATGGTGGTGCCGTGCCAAGTTTTCTGAGGAATCTCCATGAAGTTTTCCATAATGGTGGGACTGCACCAATTTGCATTCCCACCAGCAGTGTGTGAGTGTACCTTTTCCCCCACATCCTCACCAACATTTATTGTTGCTTGTGTTCTTGATAATTGCCATTCTGACTGGAATGAGATGAAATCTTAGAGTCGTTTTGATCTGCATTTCTCTAATTGCTAGAGATGTTGAACATTTTTCCATATATTCTGTGAAGTGTCTGTTCAGTTCCTTAACCCATTTATTGACGGGGTTATTTGTTTTGCCAGTAAATCAATGATGTTGGAGAACATCAAACTAAGTGAAATAAGCTAATCCCCAAAAACCAAAGGCTGAATGTTTTCTCTGATATGCGGATCTAATTCACAATAAGGGGGCAGCAGTTAAAGAAGAATAGAATTATTTTAGATTAGGCAGATGGGAATGAAGTGAAGGGAGGGGAGGGAGCTTGGGGGGGTAAGAAGAATAACAGAATAAAACAGACATTATTATATATATTATATATCATATATGACTGCACAACCAATATAATTCTACAACATGTACAACCAAAAAAGGGAGAAATTATACTCCATTTATGTATGATATATCAAAGTGCATAAATGCATTCTACTATCATGTATAACTAATTAGAACAAATTTTAAAAAAAGAAAAAAAGGAAAAAAATCATCCACAAATTTTGGATTGACTTTTTTTCTGAATTGAATTTCATTGTATTCAGAAAGATGATTTTGAACTTCATATTTCAGAAGTGAAGAGAGTTATCCCCAACCCTTTAGAAAAGAGAAGACAAAATACTGTTTTACCTATAGAGTTATTTTCCATTCTTCTCAAATCTATATTTAAATGAAGGCTCTCATAGGAGTTGCTCTTAGAAATGTCTCTTCTTCCATCTTCACTGTCACAGTAAATTTTCTCTTTATTGAAATTTACAGTTTTATAGCATCCAAAGGTAATAGTCATTCCTTGTTTCCAAGCCCAATAGTTGCTGATGTATCAGCTGTCTCATCTCATGGTTATTCTTTCCGTTCACAGTCTATTAATCTGGGTTCCAGGCCAAGCAATCTGTAACCAGCAATAGAGGAGGACACCACATGTGCAGGGATTGAAGTATTATCTCTTAAGCTCAATGTGTAGTCCAAAATCTGTTCAGTAGATTTTCCTCTTTCAATTCAATTTTATTTTAACTGATTATTTTTTAAAAGTAGAATTAACTGAGATTCAGGTTGTATTTTAATTATTATAATTTATTCTTCATTCACATATTATTCTGTTGACTGGTATTAAGGAAGAAAAGCTTTTTTCCCTTTTCTCCTTCCTTAGCTATCCTTGAGAATCATTTGTTTTTCCCTGTTATCTACAAGAAAGTTGAGTCACAATTGGAAAGTATTACATTGACAATGTTGCCTACAAAGTCTATCATCTCCTAGTTCCTATTGTCCTCTGGAGAAACTGAAAGAACAATGTTAGTTCAGGCTGAGCTGATTCTTGCATTCAATCAGGATTTTAGAAGTTAAGTCTATTTTATCAACCTTAACAAGTGAAAAACTTCACCAGAATACAAGATGCGTCTGCTTCAGGCACTCACTAATCTAGACTCACTTTGGTAAAGTTTTCCCAACTCTATGTCTGAAATTTGGTCTTATTCTATATAAAGTTAGCTTATCCTAATGACAAAAAAGGATCAGAAGACATTTTTTTATATATAAAGCAAGTAAAAGTGAAAAAAAAAAAACCCTCACTTGATATGAATCTGTCCAACTTCAATGAGTTTATAAAGTTAATTTCTTTTCCTGGCATTAGAGTTTCTTGCAGGATTATTATTAAAATGAATGCATGACACTTCCTACATTAAGAGAATTATATTATTATTATGTATTCTTGGTATATCTTTCAAGAGTTCATCTTACAATTGCAAAACAAAATGTAAATGTTTTAAATTCAATATGGAAAAAAATGTTGAAAATGTGTATTAAGGCAAATCAACTAAAAAAATGACAGATGGACAAGTGATTTGGTAGGCACCGTGTGCTGTGCCTAGATCTCACTGTCTAGAATTCCAATTACAGACTATGAAATAATCACCCATGTCCTTGTCTATCACAGTTACAATTTGATGACTTGCTTGACCCATTGTCTAAGGGGAAAGAAAAAAAAGATCCATCTCAGTTGAATCCTCATGTGTCCAAGGAAAAGCATCCCTGCCACCCTGGCCACGGTGACTCTGGCCCTAGCTGCCTTCTGGCCGCAACGACCTGGCAGTTAGTGTCTCTACACTGTCTTGAAGACTTCCTGGATGCTGGCCATTGATCTTTCCCCAAGTGATCCTCAAGACCTTTTCTGTCTTCATGAGGCAAAATCAGAAGAACGTATGGTGATTTTGTGGTTAAAAAATTATTCTTAGGACTCAGTGTCCTTTGAGGATGTAAACTTGACCCAGGAGGAGTGGACTTTGCTGGACCAAACTTAGAGAAACTTATACAGAGACGTGATGCTAGAGAACTACAGGAATCTGATCACATTTGGAAAGAGCAAGGAACCACCTATGTAGACCTGGTCTGATTTTTCATGTGATACGAGGAGAAGAGCTGAGTACAGTGGAGAAAGTTCTTGAAGACTGGGAGATTTGTATTAACATCAATGGGCAGCAGGGAAAGCATCTAATATGATGGAACTGGGTCAAGCTGACCTACACAAATCACTTGGATTCACTGTTTGCCATGATACAGTTAGGGATAAGGCTCTGTTCAACACACCTGTACTCATATTTTTTCCAACATGTGTTGGAACTTATTTGCTGGCCTCCTAGATTCCCAGAGGGGAATACCTCACACAACCTCTGTCTGCTTAGGACCATGTCCAGCCAGGACAGAAATACATGAGAGAAAAAATGGCTGCAGGATTGCTGATAGCTCCCAGGAAGAGTAGGTATTGCTGGACCTTGCCCCCCAAAATATATACAGAGATGTGATGCTGGAGAACTTTAGGAACCTGGGCTCAGTGGGGTATCAGCTCTGCAAACACAGTCTGATCTCAAAGGTAGAACAGGAAGAGCTGACGACAAAGGAGAAAAGAATTTTCCAAAGCATCTCTAAAAACTGGGAAACTCAACTAAAAATGCAATTCTGTGCCAGATGTTCCTGGGAATACAACATCCAATGACATCAAAGTGATACCAACCTAACCTGGCAAGAAACCTGTAGAAGGTGATCATTGTAAAAGATTCTTCAGAAAGAACCCTCACCTTATTTGCACCAGGCATTGCAAGGAAGAGAAATGCTATAAATATACAGATTATGGCAAAGCCTCAACTGCTAGAAGTCATGTGAGCATTCACAATGCAGAGAAAATTCTAGAATTTAATAATTTGCAGAAAAGCTTTCAATCAGAAATAGTGCCTGAGGAAACTCTTAAGAGCTCTCACAGGAGAGAAGGCTTAAGAGTGTAATCAGTGTGATAGATCCTTCAGTCTGCACTCTTCCTTCTCAGGATGTGAGCAAATGCAGGTTGGAGGGAAATTCTGTGAACATGCCAACTACAAAACACCGTCTGTTCTTAGTGTTCGTAAAAGAATACGAACTCTGGAAGAGAGCTTGGAGTGTAACAGATAGAAGACAGCTTTCCCTGACCCTCGGTCCCTTCAGAAGTGTGTCAGAACTCACTCTAGAGGGAAACTCTGAGTGCGGTGACTGTGGAAAAGCCTTCCTTTTTCAGTCCTCCCTTAAGGAACACATGAGATCCCACACTGGAGAGAAACCTTATGGTATAATCACTGCGGGGAATCCTCCAGCCAGAGCTCTCATCTCAGTGTGCATTAAGTACTCCAGGACTGTAAGAAGTATGGGAAGACCTTCACTGTTCCCTCATTCTTTCAGAAGTGTGCGAGAACCCACACTGGAGAGGAACCCTATGAATGCCATGACTATGAAAAGCCTTCATTGATCAGTCATTCCTTAGGAAATACACACTACCTCACTCTGGAGATAAACCATGTGAGAGTAAAGAATGTGGGAAGGCCTTCAGGAATTCCTCTTGCCTGAGGATACATGTGAGAACACACACTGGAGAGAAGCCCTGTAAATGCTTGCAATGTGGAGAAGCCTTCAGCACAAGCACTAACCTTATAATGCACAAGTGAACACAGACAGGGCAGAGAGTCTATGAGAGAAGGACTTTGAGAAAGTTTCTGTTGTCCTTCAGGTCTCATTCCTCATTCTAGAACTCACACTGGAGACACACTGTATTGTAAACGATGTGGAAAAAGCATTGAGGCACAGCTCTTACGATCTTGTCCGGGATGACTGTTTCATCCTTCAAGGGTCATAGCTCATTAAAGACACTATATCAGTAAATTCTGCTTGACTCACACCATAAATATTTTGATAATGTGATCTTATAAGTTAGCATTCAATATTGTCTGATTTCCGTCAAGATGTTTTAGACCCACAGATAATTTAGAAGTAAGTTTATTAATAGGCAGAACCTATAGATATTTTATATATATGTATATATATATTTATATATCTAGATATCCTATAGATATTTTATATACATATATATTTATAAACATAAATATATATTATATTTTATAGTTAAATTTATTTTAACTCATTTTCATAGTTAACTGCATAGTCCTCATAATATAAATTCATATAAAAAGTTGGTGGAAACTCGCTGTGTGATGTGCTGTAACTGACAGAACTAGTTACTGTCCCTGCATATGTTAAAGCAAAAACCTTGTAATTTTGTTCAAGTTGGCAACATGGAAACAATGTTTAAGCATTCATTTCCCGTCTTGCCTTGTAGCTTTCTAATGGGCCAAATGTCCATGGTCCTTACCCAGTGAGAAGACAGAGGTCACTGGGTGTGGATTCTAAGGAAGCTCATGGAAAATGGGCACGTCTCATCTAGAATTTTCTCTTCACTATTTGCCCTTTCTCTTATCCTTTCTTTTTTCCTAAGAAGTACATCATCAAGAGGACAACAGTTACAAGATATTAATGACACAACCGAGGATACATGATATCTGGCTGCACCAATCCTGGACTGCTTATCTCTAAATTTCATGTTACATGAGAAAATAAACTCCTAAGTGGTTTAAACTTTAAAAAAAGTAAATCTCACCCTTATCCACTTTCAATGGAGAGGAAGTCTCGGCTCTACACAGTGCAGTAAAGTAAGAAATATTCTCTGTAACTGCAGCAACCAAAATGTTTATCTTTTTACAAAGCTGAAAGAATAACAATAATACTACAATGAGGTATCACATTGCATTACTGCCAGTTATTCAACAGTATTAGTAAAAATGCTAGGCATTTTCTAGTCATTTATTCCCAGGCAAGAACTAGGAATACCATTTTCACTTTTTATAGGTTCAAGGTCTAAAATGCTTTAACGCATTTTCATCCTTTATCAGCCTCTCACAAAACAAATTATCTTGATTATCTTGGAACATCAAATGGCAGTTTCAAGTGTGGAAGAGAGGTGAAATCCAGAGAAAGATAATAATGGATTTTGGATATACAGTATCTTGATACAGTATCTTTGGATATACAAGAAATCCCCCTTGCATACATGGGGGATTTCTTTCAGGAACCAGAACCCCGATAGACACCAAAATCTTCTGATGCTTAAGTCCCTTATATAAAATACTATAGTGTTTGTATACAACGTATACAATACTTGTGTATATTTTAAATCATCTAGAATTTTATAATACATAGCATTTACATAATGCTATGTATACTATATTGTTTGGAAAACAATGACAAGTAAAATAGCCTGCACATGTTCACAACAGATAATTTTTTTCCGAATAGTTCTGATCTGCAGTTGTTAGATGTGGAACTTGTGGATTAGGACGGCAGGCTGTACATTTCTCAGTAGTGCACTTAGCTTGGGAAAGAAGCAATGTTATTCCTAAGAGCAACTTGGAAGCATGGTATTCATTTTGTATCTATTTTATTCTTTGGTAGTTGAATGTCTGCTCAAAAGTAGCCTGAATCCTAGTGCAGGAAGTACCTGGAACTGTTGACCTAAGTTGGTATCTTCTCAAGATTAAAGTGTTACAGAGGCACTATCACTTATCCTATGTCACTAAAGTATCATTTCAGCAAAACCTCTGCACCGTCTTTCAGGAGGAAACCATTCAGTAGGGTTAGGCTTCTTTAATGAGTTTTTGGTTTGCCACAAGAGGCTGAGAGTATGGCTGCAATTCTGTTTTTGCACACACTTGTTTAGTGATACAGATTCCAAGCACACTGATTAAGATATATATATACACATATATATACATATATATATGTATGTATATATAGTGGCAACCCTGGTATCTCTACATTAGCTCTGGCCTTGTTATTTGTCAGATGAGTGGGGAAAATTGCCTTGAAATGTTTCAGCATCACTTACTTTTATGGAAAAAATTAAAACTCCAAACCAAAAACTAGTGACCTGCTCACAAATATAGAGAAATTCTCATCTCACAGCCAAATAATAGTGTTTTTAGAAAGTTCTTATTTCCTGTTTAAATATTTTATTTTCTTATTTAAGCCTTTAGCTACAGAGCATTTCAAATAAATCCATAACTTCTCTGGCTATTGTGGACTTTCCACATGTACTTTTTAGAGCTAAATTCTCATAGCTCATGTCTAGATGTATGTACAGGTTAAAAAAGGCTCATTTGTGTGCTGAGACTCAGGAGGTTGTATAACAACATCCTAACCTAAAGCTGGTCAAAAGCTGCAAAGTAACTTAGTAGCTTAAGCATTTTTGAATAAATGAGGCAGACACCTCATTCTAAAATCATGATGCTATTTAGGAGAGCAGTTATGAGCCATTTTACAAATGAGTGTCTCATTTGAAACAAAGCTTTTGAACATATTTTCCTTGTGACATTTTCTATAAGCTAAAGATTTAATTTCTATCCTGCAAAGAGGAGTGGGTTTGAACACATACAGGCTTATTTGATTCCTTTATTTTTATCCTTTCATTCAGTGCCACTGTTGAGTTACTTTTGCAAGAGTTCCAAAGATAGGATAGTGAATGAAACAAGTAATGGGGGAATATGGGAGATCAACAAAAAGCAGGTAACCAAATATCACTAATAATTTCAGATAGAGACAAATGTAAAGTATAAAATAAAGCAAAGTAGTAGAATGTATGCTGATTGCTGGGGGAAAATATGTGAAGATGAGAAGGAGGCAAACATGAAAATATCTGATGGAGATGCGTTCCAGGCAGAGGAAAGAGCAAATGTAAACACCACAGAGCAACAGCAAAAACTACAATTGGCTTTAAAGCAATAGAAACTATTCAGATGATGATAGCAACATCTACGTAACACAAACCTAATAAAATTGGACAAGATTCTAAAAGTTAAGCTGGTTTCTGCCTCACAAGTATTAAGTTATAAAACTAACAAAACAAGAAGGTAGGAAACAGGGCCTTTGAAATAGTTTTCTTTTTAGATTCAGATTTAAAGTGTTGATGGAAAAGCTGGGTTGTCCTTCTATACTGCCTGTTCTTTCATTTCATAGGATTTTGCTCTATTCTTGATATCTGTGCAAATATGTCATTGCCCTAAAAGTGAAAACTCTGGAGGATTCAACACCATTACTATATGGAGTTTTTAAACAGACAATGTTTAGTTAAAATAAAACATATAGCCGGGTGCGGTGACGCACCCCTGTAATCCCAGCACTTGGGAGGCTGAGGCAGGAGGATCGGGAGTTCAAAGTCAGCCTTAGCAACTTAGCGAGGCCCTAAGCAACTCAGTGAGACCCTGTCTCTAAATAAAATACAAAATAGGGCTAGGGATGTGGCTCAGTGGTGGAGTGTCCCTGGGTTCAATCCCCAGTACCAAAACAAAAACAAAAACAAAAAAACAAAAAACATATATGTTAGTTTGGAAGAACTCTCTGGCACTGATTTATAATTATTGTATGAATAATTGATCTACCACTCAAGAAAGCAGTCTTCCTCTATTCACATTTGCCTGTCATCAGCTTTTGATGCAAGACCAAAAGAAATGGAATTGTGTGGATATAATTACATGTTATATCAGCAGTTAATGCATCCACTGTTATTCCTCAAGGATTTAAAGACCCAAGGTCTATTCTCTGGATTTATTTGAACTAAGATTTATTCATTCCTGTATTCAAAATGATTTGGGAACACAACAGAGAAAAAATAGAAGTTCAGAATAATACTTAGAGCTTTGTAATTAAACTCTTCCCTGATGGGGGCATCCTTTTAAACTTGCACATTGGTGTTTGGCCAAGATAAAACTCCCAGTGGCATAAGTGGGTGTATCTAAGCTCAGTTTCTTAATGCATTTTGAAAAGGTGGCTATAAACATTAAAGGCACTTATATTGTTCAAAAGCAATCTAAAAATCCCTTTGAAAACAATGTAAATGTACTAGGTAGACTGGAGTTTTAAGATCGCTATCCATATATCATATGATACCTTGAAGGAAAATTGATAACAGTGAATATATTAAAGTAAAAATAAAAATGTCTTGGACTAGGAAATGTAGCTTAGTGAAAGAGCATTTACCTTGCTTGTGTGAGGCCCTCACACAAGTAATAGAGATTGAACTCTATTGAACTCAATCTCTATTACTGAAAAAAAAAAAGTGAATGAAAGAAATATCATGAGGTAATTTCAAAAATATTAAAAAATCTTTACCAAAATGTAGGAATATAATTTATTTTTTATTTTCAAATTAGACAATTAAAAAAAATACCTTTTCTCTCCAGTTCCTTTCTCATAAATTCCATAGAACCAGTATCTAATATACTCTGTTCCAATAGTCTTAAGCCAGAGGGGAGACAAATATTCAAAAGGAAAGAGATGCAATAAAAGACAATTAGGATGGAGATTAACAGGTTTTTTTTTTTTTTTTAAACTCTGTTTCCTTCCAGCAGTCAAGAGAAAAGAGGAAAGTGAACAGAAGTAAAATGTGTCACTCTCAGAAGGGTCTTATTAGCTTTTGGCTTCAGTGTGAATTCATCTGTGAATTCTTTCTAGCAAAACTTGGCTTAATATTGAGACCTAGGGTTTAAGAGGAAATTATTGTAAAAATTTGGGTGGATATGGATATGAGCTAGCAAGAATATTTACATACAATTAAGGGAAACTAAAGGCTAGAGTTTAGAGTTAGAAGTTGATCTGCAGGGCTGAACATGGGGACAGTGCTTTCGTACTGTTTTAATTGGGAACGAGTCGGATAAGGCTGTCGATACAGCGATGATGTCTGCACCGTCTTGGCAGAGGGGAGGTGGGTGGGAAGTAAAGCTTTTCTTTCACTGTCGCCTCTACAATATTTTGACATAGACTTTAAGAAAACTTTTTGAAAATTAAAAGAAGAGAAAGGGTGTTATAGGTAAATATGTCCTTTCATACCTTGTTTTTGTTTAGTATTAAAAGGTGCTCTATAGATTAAGAATGTAAGTCAGCACTCTGGGTTTTTAAAACAGATACTGATCATGTTCAGAGAGGTCTTTTTCCAATGGCCTCACAGTATTAATGGAAGTTTCCCAATGATGCAGTATGACTTTGGTGCTGAAATTAGTTTGCACATGCCTATGAGCCTCAATATTTTAATATTGTATTGAACACATTTTTGCTGATCAAATAAAGATTCCTTCAATGCTTAATTATTACATCTAATTAGTATCAGGATAGATAAGCTTTTCTGGTGAGTAGTGGGTCTTTTAGTGGTGTCACCTGGTGGGATATCTGGCTCTGACATCAGAACTGGACAGAAGGGTTTCCTTCAATTTAACTTAGAACACCAACCCAGCCCTCTGAGTTCTATTATCTGCTTCTAAATTACAGTTTCTGTGTTTCCTCTTTCTCTGGGTTTGTCTTCTGAACTGCTAAATATATTTAAGTAATTTGATGCATTTTCTCTGCTTTGTCTTTCCTTCATTTGAGAAGGAAAAATGAAGGTAAGCCAGAGGAATCTAGCAGGACATTGCCCAGGCATTAAAGAGAGAAAAATAAGAACTGGACATGGGAGCCTGAGTAAATCCTGGTTGTATCAAGTATTCCCTTCACATTCCAGGGACACTTGCTATGACCCAAAAATGCAATCTAAGATGAGGAAGGTAAGAACTCTCCTTATGTCCCCAGATATGCCCCCTTACTTCCCCACCAACAAACCTCATTGGGTTGGTGGTAGCTGCCGTCTTTGCTAGGTAATGTCCTCCAGAGTCCACTTGACTAACTTCTGCAAGCTCTTCAAGTTTTTGTGAAAATAAATTTTTCTCTTGATGAATTCTTCCATTGGGATTCCATTGAAAACTGCAAGATACCAAATTTTATCTGAAGATATTTTTTTCTAGAGTACTAAACTGCTTTTTAACAAGTCATAAAGTTGTTTTATTTATTATATTTGTTGTTTATCATCCCCACATCTGGAATAGTAGCTTCACAAAGATAGTGATTTTCATCTATTTTATTTCCTGACCTGTCTGACTAATAGTAAGTGCTTACATTGAATGAATATTGAACTGAAACAATGATAAATTGCAGAATACTTAGCAACTAAAATGTTTAAAATATAAAATTATTGTCACCACTTAACATATCTTTACTTTAGAAAGATTCTCCAGAGTTGAAAGGTAAAAGAGAAGAAAGAACAGAAGTTACATGTAAGTTATACAGATTCTAGTTATCCTATTTTTCCTTGTTTAGCCTACTTGTTTGGTGATCTTTGTTGAGGACAGACTCGATTTTCACACCAGGGGAGGTGGTAGAGGACAGACTCTGTACTTTTGAGTTTGATAAGGAGAAATGAACACTTCTTTGAACCTGATTTTGTTAGATATCTTAATAAATTAGTCATGGGATAGGGATCGCTCTACAAAGACCTGACATGAATGCTGCTGATTTAGAATTTCATTCTTTTGGTTTGAATCGCCATTGGTCTCATTTGTACTCGTCATTGAAATCCTTGTTGTTTGAGTGTGTGACAGATATCATTGCCCTGTGTACATGCAAGAAAGCACAGATGATGTGACTCTACTTTATGTACAACCCTTGAAACAATAGCTATACTCCATTTGTGTTCAATGATTCAATAAGTAAATAAAAAAAAAAGAAATAAAAAAAAAAAAAAAAAGAAATCCTTGTTGTTTTAGCACACAGACTAAGGACACCCATGCAGGAAGTCAGAGGCCTTTGGATCTGGTGTTCTGCTTGTTTCTGACAATTCATTCTGAGGGATATTTCACATATGGAGCAATGGCCCAGTTTTACAATTAGCGACCTCTATGTTGTTTTCAATATAGTTTTACCAGGAGAAATTTGCATAAAATGTAGGTAGATATCAGTATCCTCCACTTATAATTTAGACTGGCTAATGACTTTAGTTACCATTGGCTTGCATTTCAGGATAGCAGTTTAAGTTCATGTTTATTGCAAAAGAAACAATAAGAAATGAGAACCATGGATATGCTTTAATTGAGATAATAATTTAATGAGTAGATTTTTGCCAATGGAAGAAAAATAGACTTAAAAGGTAAATTGGATAGGGACAGTGGAGGGGGAGGTTTTTCCTTCTAAAAAGAAAATTTTGAACATAAATAAACAAAAATTCAAAGTAAAATGATAGCTCTTTGTAGAACTCTGCTGAGATTTTCAATAGAAAAGACAGGACTTTGAGTGTAAACAACCATTTATACCTCTATATGTCCAATAACCTAAGACAAATGATCTTTAGGAATTTATATACTCATTTCTATTATTAAATGGAACACATACTCTAAGAATATAGGAATTGCATTTGGGTCGACTTGCTCAAGACCTCCCCCCAAACAGAATGAGGTATTAACATTAGACAGACACAATTCAAGCACCTACTGAGATCAGATAGATAAAATCATAAGTGAGGTGGCAAATATATAATAGTGAATGATTCACTGTGAACAGTGTAATGACATTTTGATTCAGCTTATATACTGCCAGTTTCTCTTTACTGCACAAAAACGATCAACAAAAGTTCCTCTCTCATAATATAGGAAGACTCTACCTCAAAGAAAAAGGCCAGTCTCCTCTCCATAGAATGCAGAGATACAGTAACTCTTCATAATTTCATGTTGCCCTGGCATCCATTCTGAATCTAGGTTTCACTTCTCATAACAAAAACTGGGCTTCATTACCCTGGACACAATTTCCAGTTCTCCAGATTCTTTTATTTTCTCAGTGTTGTTGACCCAGATATCTTCCATATGCAACCACTTCCTGGTGACCACCTGCCTAGGGACTGTAGATACAACCTATTTGACCTACCTCACTGACTCAGCACTCCACTCAGACTAAGCAAATATGCTTCAGTGGCCAGTCACAGTGTGACCCCATAGAACTTGTGCCTGCTTGCTCTAAATCCACCAATTAGAAGTCCTGAGGGAAACCTGCTAGGGTAATGCTCTGGTTCCCAATAAGGTCTCAACCCATTGGTCTCTCTCTCTCTCTTTCTCCCCTTCTCTTCTCTCTGTCTCTCTCTTTCTCCACACACACACATGCTGGTTGAGTGTGTTGCCCTGTGACCTTCCCATCAGCCTCCATGGGTTCCCTTCTTCTTTTGTGTACCTGTGAGTTACACACTACTATTATTTCATGGTTATATTGACTCCTCGGTCCCTTGACTGAAATACCTGTCTCTTCTAGTCAGGGCACCCTTAGAAAGTGTCTGTCTGGTAGGAACAAATGTGACACAGGACAGACAAAGTCACTATGTCATCTATCAATATAATTATAATTCCTTTGAACTATTACGACAGTTTTTAAAATTCAGTTAATTTTGAGATTTATACTGTTATGTATATATATTTATTTATCAAAACAAATTATGGTTATTTGAACATTTCAAATGGTTACTTACTGACAAGATATAATTATGCCTATGACATTATATAACAATGACAGTCACACAATTCTTTCAGATACTAAGTGTATCCTGACTTTATGTCTTCTAGATGGTGGAATCTCTATATACGGGGACTCTATTATTTATCATTGTCTCAAAGCCAAGCATGATTCTGAATTACTGTACATATAATAACTTAAAATATTCTTGTTTAAGTGGGGTATTCTAAGAAACATATTGCGTATTTTACGGTTTTTCTTTCAGTTGTCTTTTATGCCCTTGATTGGAGCACTCTCCCTCTCTCTCTCTCTGCCCCTCTCTCCGTCCCTCCCACTTTTTTCATCCTCCTCCACTATCTTCCTCCCTTTCTCTACTACTGAGTCTTAAAGAAAAACATTTCTGGTTTACTGTCATCTCTGCAGACCCAAATTTGCCCTCCAACAGAGAGTTCCAATTGCTAGACTTGGGAGAAAGAACCTGGTCTTCTTATCCAATTTCTAATTTTTCCTTACAGCTGGTAATGCTGATATTCTGATCTCTGTATATGTTACAGCTGTCTACTTCTCTGTTGGTCCCATATTAAATTGTGGGGTAGAGAAAAGGTTTTGCTAATTATTACCCTCTTATCTCCACATCTGAGTGCAATGGTGTTGGGTTCAGAGGAATGCTGTTGAGGATGACAGTTTCCAAGTAAGTTTTCTGGTACATTAGCTTCCATTACCAAGGCCTGTGGTGTGACTGACTCCTCTGCAAATTGTTCTTCCCTTTTGCCGTTTTCATCTTTCACCAATCATCTAGATGGGCATGGTTATTGGGGTTACGAGCAGGAAGGAATGTGAGCCATATAGGCAATGTCTACCACAGAATTTATTTAATGAGCAATGGGGTGAATTTCTTAAATCTTAGAATTTAATTCCTTTGAAATATTGCTACATTTTTGAAATTGTTTACCAAAATTACAATGAATAAGAAAAGAGCTCCCCTACCTTTTTTTTTTTTTTTCTTTTGGTACCAGGGATTGAACCCAGGATACCTTACCCCTGAGCCACATCCACAGCCCTTTTTTAAATTTTTTATTTTATTTTGAGACAGGGTCTCACTAAGTTGCTTAGGGCCTCCCTATGTTTTTAAGGCTGACTTTGAGCTTGTGATCCTCCTACCTCAGCCTCCCGAGTCACTGGATTACAGGCATGCACCACTGCGCCCTGATAGAAAACAGTCCCTTTAAAAAGCTTTTTAACATATTCTTGAAATTAAATGTGAAAGCAACACTTCTATGAGTAAATAACCATAAAATGAACTTGTGTGTGTGTGTGTGTGTGCATGTGTGCGTGCGCTCTATTTGTCGGTTACCTCTTGTATAAAATGGCTCTCCATCAAGACATGTTGTCCAATTGTATTAACTGGTCAAATGATCAAATCATCCAGAAAGAGAGTCCATTCACTGCTTGTGGATTTGTGAAGTTTCCTCTGCTGTAAGGCATCTTTTCAAACCCTGGGCTGGTTGGAACCAGAAAGAAGCATATAATTTCTTGTAACTTGACATTTCAATCCCTCTGGTTCCCCAAGTTGAGCCAGCTTTGGTGTTTGGGAGCAAAGAGCAGGAGCTTCTTTTTATCATTAGAGGTGTGCCTAAGGTATGAGTTATTAGGCCAACAAAAATGCCCTATAATGTTCTATGGTAAGATTTTAGGGGTCACCACTCTGTAGGTGGGCTTCCATCCTGAAGACAAATGTTACAAACTGTGGTCATAAGATTGAATTTAACCCAGAGAAAAACTAATTTTTAAATTAAACTCTGTTTTGAGTGAATATAGATTCACATACACTTACAGGCACGAAGACAGAAAGATCCTACATACACTTAGTTTCCCTCCCATAGTCACATCTTACAGAACAATAGTAAAGCATCACAGCAGGATACTGGCATTGCCACAATCCATCCTCCTATCCACAGGCATGACTTATTGCATGATTTTCACTAATGTAGGATTTTGAATCTGAATAGTAGCTAAAGTTACAGACCAGAACATTTACATAATAGTACAGGTTTCTGATTTTGCTTAAAACAATGAGGCCTCCATTCTACATGGATCCTTCGTCTAGAACTAATTGCTGTTACACAATGTGCCCTCTCCCTTTTGTACTGGCCTCAGCTGCTCTGTGTTTCTCCTTAACAACTGACTCAATCATTCATTTGTGTTCTTTTGGCTGTCCCTCCTGCCTGTTTGGAAAGCCTCTTACAGCTCTTTTAGCAAGTCTTTTCTCCAGTCTCCTAAGCCTTGTTGCTCATCCACCAGAGGGCACTCCACCTCTGCCTGTGTGCAACAGACGCTGGAAGATTGATGGTACCTTCAGACTTCTCAAAGGTGAGTAATTGGGGTCCCGATAGAAACAGGCCAGGTATTTCTCAAATAGAATAATGCCAGCAGGTGAAAGCAAATGAAATTATATAATGCCAAATGAATAGTGTTTTATTTCCAATTCTTGACTTTTTCCCTGAGGTCCAAACATATATTCAACAACCTACTTGACATTTCCACTTGGAAATTTAACACATTCAAACTTAACCCAGCAAAAAACCAGAACTTTTGTTACCTTCCTCCTAAACCTGCTTCTCTTTCAACTCCCATTTGAGTGACATGTTTCACCACATATGCAGTCGTTTAAGCCAAAGACCTGGCAATCTTCTCTGATTCATCTCAACCCCAACCATCCTTCTCCTCCTCCTCCTCCACCCTCCCCATCAAATTCATCCATTAGTCTCATTAGCTGTGCCTCCAAACTATATCTTTATTCTACTTACCTCAAGGCTAGGCACCATGATTTCTTTACTGAATTACTACATTAGCTTCCTAACTACTTGGCACTTTTGTTTCCATTTTTGCCCCTTAGAATCCATTCTATACAATATTAGCCATATTGCTCTTTGGAAAGCATAAATCACAGCCTACAAATTGTTATACAATTTGACACCTGCTTACCTCTCCTGTACCATTTTCTTTTATTCTGAAAATTGTACACTTAGTTCTAATCTCTGGCTTTTTCCTGTTTTACAAAACAACAACCTCATTTTTAGCTTCAGGTTTTTTGACTTGTTCTTTTTTCCTGGATACTCTCTCCCGAGATATTCACAAGGCTCACCTTCATCTTTCAGTTCTTAGGGTACACACCTCTTCTGCTAAACATCACCTTGTCACCTAGGTTTCTGCTTATCATCCTCGCTGAAGGAGTATCTTCCTCTGCCAGTGCCACCTCTGACCTCACCCAGTCTTCTCTTACTTTGTGGCATTTATCATTATATTACCATATTTATGTGTCTGAATATAGAATTGCTATCTATATCTTTTAGGGACAATGTAAGTTCCATGAGATTAGAGAGTTGATATGTCTGTTCATTTCTCTATTATCTAAATTCTAGAACATTTTCAAGGACATAGTCCATATTCTAAACAATTTGTGGAATGTGTAGATTAAAGGGTGACTTATAAGTGATGTTTAAAATTGGCAAAAATTGTGAAAGTCTAATGTAAATTCTTCCAAGGTTTAATTACTTTTTAAAATTTAATGCTGGGCATGGTGGTGCATGCCTATAGTCCCAGTGGCTTAGGAGGCTGAGGCAGGAGGATTGCAAGTTCAAAGTCAGCCTCAGTAACTTAGTGAGACACTAAGCAACTCAGTGAGACCCTGTCTCTAAATAAAATACAAAAAAGGGCTGGGGAGGCTGCTAAGTGGTTAGTGCCTCTGATTCAAACTCCAGGTACCACAAAAATAAAATAAAATAAAATAAAATAAAATAAAATAAAATAAAATAAAATAAATAAAATAAAATAAAATAAAATATGCCAGCATGGTGATTTAAGTATTTTAAGTAATAACTCACTGGAATTTCTATTCCCAGCCATGTTAGAGTAGCAGAGCACAAATTTGCCATCTTTCCTTAAACAAGTAAATAATCAGAAATATATGAAAATATTCATCAGGTACTAGAGAATAATTAGAGCAGGACAGTGATACCTACTGGGCTCTAAGTCTGCTTAACTTCCAACTTGTAAAGTCTCCAGATCACAGCCCAGAAGGAGAATCCCACACAGAGCATGGCTATGTGTCCAAGTTGAAGGGATAGAGTTGTGCATTTGAAGAAGTCCAAATCACTAGAATTTTCAGGGCAGATTACTAAAGAAGAAAGAAATGCATCGAGAGAGGTCTAGAAGTCTGCAAATGGATCCTCTAAAGGCTTCAGCTGTATACTGATTGGCACATTCAGGTAAGGAAATTACCTGGGGCTTGAAAAAATTCCTCAGAAAGAAGCAATCAAAACAGTGACGATAGCTCAGTCAGAGCAAGGAATATTTTGTGTCCTTACTAGTTGAAGTAAAAATAAATCCTGTAATATACAGGACATCAAAAAAGAGTACACACATTTCTGGTTGATAAGGAAAAATCAGCTCAGGACTAATGGCTACCCTGGTTCCACCTAACGAAGCAGGAAAACAAGATTTGAAATGATCAAACTATTTTTAAATAATTTGATTATGTTCCCGAATAAAATCTAAACTTATTCCACTGATATACAATATGTTGGACCTAAAAAAGTTAGCATCATTATGTCCGCTATCCAGTGATCAATTTGTCAGATATTCAAAGGACAATAAGAGCATAAGGAGAAAGTCAGTGAAATAGCAAATGTGATGTAATTAATAAAAAAGAAAAAACAAAAATTTCTATGTACTCTCCATACACAAAAAGATATAAAAAAAACGTGAACATGTTAAGGAGAAGCATAGACAAATATTGAACTTCAGAAATGCAAAATACAATGTCTAGATGAAAAAGTCATTGAATGAGATGGCTCAGAGTTTAGATGTGGAAGAATATATGGGCAAACTTGAAAACCTCAATTGAAAGACCCTAAATGAGCCAACCAGAGAAAATTGGATAAAAAGAAGAGTGTCACTGCCAAACAGCCTAAAATGCATTCTAATTACAGAGTCCCCAAAGTAAAAGGGAGTAAAGAAAAATATTTGAAAAAGCAATCAAAGTTTTTCAATTGATAGAAAGAACCACAAGTCCAAAGGGACTCACAAACTCCAACCATAGGAAAGATTAAAAAAAAAAATGGCGAGAAGGTACATCCTGATCAAATTGTTTAAAATCAGTGATGAAGAAAAAAATATTGAAAACAGAGGAAAAAGGTACATTTTGTGTAGGAAAATGAAGAAAATAATGCAAATCAATATCACTATGGCAAAATCTCTAAAATAAAAATAACTTATCCAAACTAGAATTTCATACCTTACAAAAATATCTTTTAAAAAGAATGGGAAAAAGAAAGAAAATTTTGTATCTATAAAACCTAAAAAATATCATTAGTAGCACTGCAAAAAATATTAAAGAAACCCTTTGGGAAAATGGGAGATTAACAGAAATAGGGAATGAAGATTAACAGTAATAGTCAATGTGCAAGCAAAAATAAAATAAAATATAATTCTTATTTTTAAATTTCTTTAAAACATAATTGAAATTTTAGAATAAAATTAACAACAATTGAAATTTATAATATATATGGATGATCCAAATAGCACATAGACTGGGAAAGAGAAATTAAAAGTATACTGAGATAAGATTTTATATTTTATGTGAAGTGGGACAATAATACTAGAAGGTATAGAGTCATAATATGTGTGTGTGTGTTTAAATTTGCAAGCAAACACTAAAACACCGAGTTAATTGGCCAGTCAAGAAGGTAGAACAAAATCATAAAACACTCAATTTAAAAGAAAAGAAAGGGAAAAAGGAAAAAATAAACTGTGAATATAAAATAAAAATAGCCAAATGCTTTGTTTGAATACAATCATACCATTAATCACATTTAATGTAATTTGACATTTCCCAATTGAAAGTTAGCAGAAATTGTCTAATTGGATATAATAGCAAGATCCAATTGTGTGCTGTATTCGAGAAATTGATTTCAAATATGAAGATACAAACTGATTAAAATAATGGAGGAAACTGATATACTAAGCTAGCAATCAGAGAGTAAGATTATGTTTTTTATATCAAAGTACATTTCACAGCAAAGAATATTATGAGGACAAAGAAGATATTTCATAATGATAAAGGTGTCCATTAATCAGGACATAACTTTTCTAAATGTTTATGCTGCTTTCCACAGTACTTCAAAACACATGAAGCAAAATCTGAACATTTAGGAAGAGAGACCATCCTCTGCCATTAGTCCGAATAAACAAAAGGATTCAGATTTGGCAAAGCATGCTCTCTGATCACAAAGGAAATAAATCCAAATTCATATAAATTCATATAACTAAAAAGTTATATTTTGGAAATCCTGAAATCTTTTAAAATTAAGGAAAAGATGTCTTAGTAACTGATGCATTAAAAAAAAATCAAAAGGGAAATAGGAAGTATTTCCGACTGGAAGAAAACAAAAACAATATGTAAAACTTTATGGTACGAATCTAAAGGAATAGTTTTGAAGAAATGACCTGAGTTTCTAATTTAATACCAAGGAAAAGAAGCGGAGATTGAATCTAAAACATGTATAAGTAATCAATAAAAGAGCAGAAAATTACACTCAAAGAGCAGAAAACAGAGCAACAGAAGACAGAAAAACAATAGAGAAAAATCAATGAAACCAAAAGCTAATAGTTTGAGGAAAAAAATCTATAAATATGATTAACCTGTAGGCAGACAGATAAGGGAAAAAAATCAACATTTGAAATCAAAAAGGATCACTGCAGATTTGCAGAATTAAATTGGCAATGAGGATATTTTGTGAAAAAATCTTGCCTATAAAATCTGACAGCTTAAACAAAATGGACAAATTCCTTATAACTATTAATTCTAAACAAACATGTCTATTAAATGAACAGAATGTATATTGGAAAATATTTCTACAAAGGAAACTCCAGGCTCAGAAGTCTCCACTAGTGAATTCAATGTACTATTTGAGAAAGGAATAAACATTTACCCCCACACAAACCTTTCCAGAAAATAGGAGAGAAGGGAATACTTTCAAACGAATTTTATGAAATCAGTATTGCCTTCATAAAACAAAAAACCTACAAGTAAGGAAAACTACAGAACCATAACTGCTCATGAGCTAAGAGGCAACATTTCTTAACAAAATTTAGTAAATCCATTCTAATAATGTACAAAAAGAATAGTATATCCTGACCAAGTGAGATCCATCCTAAAAAGGTTAAATTTGATTTTACATTTAAAATTCATGTATTTCATTATATTCACAGATTTCAAAAGGAAAAAATATATGATCACCTTAATTGATTCTGAAAAAGCATTTAACAGAAAAAAAAATCTAACAAATGATGGATACCTTCAAGGCATTAGGGACAGAAGTGAACTTACTCATCCTGATAAAGAATATTTATAAAAGGCATAGAATTAATATCAGTCTTAATAGGAAAAGACTGAATGCCTTTCTGCCTTTCCCTTATTATCAGGATGAAAAAGAATAACTGCTGTTGTCACTTCTACTCCACTACATTGTACTAGAGGAACTACCCAGTGCATAAGATAAAAATAATGAGAGAGAGGGAGGGAGGGAAGGAAGGAGGGAGGGAGAGAGAGAGAGAGATGGAGGGAGAAAGAGAGAGAAATGCATGATATAGAGAATGGCATTGGAGATACAAAAATCTCATTGATGACCTACATAGTCTATGTAGAAAATCTTGGGTAATCCATAAAATAGCTATAAAACCAAGTAAGAAATTTAGGATTATTATATGATGAAAAGTCAATATAGGAAAATCAATTGTATTTGTTTACTAACAGGAAGAAATCAGAAAAATAAACAAACATGACCAGTTGAATCAATTATAAAATAATAGCAGTTAAATTTTATTAAAGCCTTCAAGATATGAGTACTGAAGACTACAAAATATTTCTAAGTGAAATTAAATAAGAAATAGAGATATACTGTGCTTATAAATTGAAAGATTCAATATTTTTTTCTCTCCAAACTAATTTCTAGATTCAAAACCACTTCAAAAAACAAAAGCAGCATGTTCTTTCTGTAGAGATTGCTACAGTAATTCTGATGTTAGCATGGAGATAAGATATATAATATTCAAAATACTTTGAAATATTAAGACAAAGTTGGAAGACTTAACCTGATTTCAAGACTAATGTAAAGCTATAATAATGAATACATCATATTGGCATAAAGATAAATATATACATCAATGTAATAGAATAGCAGTTTAAATGCAAACCCACAATTTATTTTTAGCAAAGTTTCTAAGGAAATTCAATGGATAAAGGATAATATTTTCAATAATGATGCTGAGACAAAATACAAAAACGAATCAAAACAAAGCCTTCAACATTTACTCATACTCTTTATGCAAATATAGTCAAAAAGGATTGTACACCTAAAGAGGTACAACTGTAAAACATCCAGCTGACACTGGGAGAGATTCTTGTTGACCAGGCATTTGGAAACACATTTTCCACTTTGTCAAAATCAGAAATATTAGTCTTCAAAACAATTTTTTAAATGAAAATGTGAGGCACACCCTAGAGAAAATGTTTGCAAAACTTGTATCTGTCAAAGCACTTACACTACATCTTATCATGTATCTTTAAAACTCAGTAAAATAAATAGTAAAAGAAATTTTCATTTTCCATTATAATGGCTAGAATAAAAAGGCTGACAGTAGCCAGTGGTGGAGAGAGTGGGGCACAGATGACTCTCAAACACTGCTCAAGGGAAGGCAATACTGCATGACTTTGGCAAACTGCCACTTTTTAAAAATTAAATACATACCTATTATACAATATCTCCATCCCATTTTTGTCACATATTTAATCAAGAGAAATAAAAGCGTATGTTCACACAGAGAAATATAAAAGAAAGAAAACAGATAAAAGGTATAACTGAATTCCATAAAATTCTAGAAAACATAAACTAATCTATGTGATCATTAGCATATGGGTGATCATGGGAGAGCAAGGCTGGGTGGTGGCAGGGAAGAACAGTTGTATGACAAAGTGGTGGGTCAATGCCTTTTGGAGCAGTGGGTATATTTATTTCCTTAATTATAGTGATAGATTTTCAGATGTGTATGTATGGTCAATTCATGTCATCTTACACTTTGTGTGCACTGTGCACAGTTCTATGTCATTAGGCTACAATAAAGTTGTTCAAAGTAGCAAACCATGAAGGAATACATAAAACAAGTGACCTTGCTCTTCCTTTGCTGCTTCTTCACATATTTTCTTTAGCCAACCTAATACAGGCAATCACATGTTATGAGCATCCTGTGGATTCTTAGTGAATCAGAGTCTGTTCAAAGTAGTTTTCCTGGAGTAGTTCTTCGTAATAACTGATGAAGTAAACTGTACACTCAACATATTACATTCTATTTTAAAATTCAATCATTAACCTCATCATGGTGGATTAACCTTCTCAAAATCACAGAGTTGGAAGGAAAGAGATTTTGAACTTAACACAGGTATCTGAAGTCTAAGTCTATGCCCACTAATAATATTATCTTGCATAGGTGAGAAAAGGAATACTAGGCCCCACATTGTGTTAACATAGACTGGGGCTATGAAGCTGCTTTCAGATCAGAAGCCTTTAGAAACAAAACAGAACATTGCTGGTTGCAATGTTGTTGCAGCCACTCTGGAAAGCAGTGTGGAGATTCCTTAGAAAACTTGGAATGGATCCACCATTTGACCCAGCTATCCCACTCCTTGGCCTATACCCAAAGAAATCAGCACACTACAGTGATGCAACCACATCAATGTTCATAGCTGCTCAATTCACAATAGCTAGTTTGTAGAACCAACCTAGATACCCTTCAATAGATGACTGGATAAAGAAACTGTGGTATATATACACAATGGAATATTACTCAGCCATAAAGAAGAATAAAATTATGGCATTTGCAGGTAAATGGATGATGTTGGAGACTGTCATGCTAAGTGAGATTAGC
>JAJEJO010004624.1:69387-128880 GCA_020662805.1 Glaucomys volans
AATAATAACAGAATGAGACAGACATCATTGCCCTGTGTACATGTATGAATGCACAGATGGCGTGACTCTACTTTGTGTACAACCAGAGAAACAATAGCTGTACTCCATTTGTGTTCAATGGATCAAAATTAAATGAATAAAAAAAAATGAGTTGTGATATTTAAGATGTGTGATTTTAAAAATGTTATGCAACAAAATGTATCAACATTTGGAAAAAAAAAAAGCAGAAAAGTTAGTTCCTGAGCCTATACATTGGAGTGTTGGGACTGCATTTTCTTCTAGCAGGTGCAGGGTCTCTGGTCTAATTCCTAGATCTTTGATCCACTTTGAGATGAGCTTTATACAGGGTGAGAAATAGGGGTTAAGTTTCATTCTGCCACACAGGGATTTCTAGTTTTCCCAGCACCATTTGTGGAAAAGGCCATCTTTTCTCCAACGTATGTTCATGGTGCCTTTTCTAGAAAGAGATAGTTATTTCTGCAAATTTCCAGTTTTCCCAGAATCATTTGTTAAAGAGGCTATTATTTCTGCAACATAGGCTTTGTCTAGTGTGTGATCACTGAATATGGCTTTGTCTCTGTGTCTTCTACTCTATTCCATTGGTACTCATGCCTGTTTTGGTGCCAGTATCAGGACTTTTTTGTTACTAAAACTCTGTAGTATAATTAGACATCTGGTACTGTGATGTCTCCTCCTTCATTTTTCTTGCTAAGGATTGCTTTGGCGATTTTAGATCTCTTATTTTACCAAATGAATTTCATGATTGATTTTTCTATTTATGTGAAGAACATCATTGGAATTTTTATGGAGATTGCATTGAATATGTATAGCACTTTTGGTAGTATGGCCATTTTGACAATATTAATTCTGCCTCTCCAAGAATATGGAGACCTTTCCATCTTCTAAGGTTTTCTTCAATTTCTATCATTAATGTTCTATAGTTTCCATTGTAGAGGTCCTTCACCTCTTTTGTTAGATTGATTCCTAAGTAATTTTTTGTTTTGAGGCTATTATGAATGAGACAGTTTTCCTAATTTCTTTTTCAGCAGATTAATCATCGGAATACTGAAATACAATTGATTTATGGGTGTTGATTTTGTGTCCTGCTACTTTGCTAATAAATTCATTTATGGGTTCTAGAAGTCTTCTGGTAGAGTTTTCTGGGTCTTCTAAACATAAAATCATGTCATCAGCAAACAGATAATTTCAGCTCTTTTTTTCCTATTCATACTCCTTTACTTTCCTTCTCTTGCCTTATTGCTCTGGCTAGAATTTCCTTTGTATATATCCAAATGATTTAAAATCAGCACACTAAAGTGACACAGACAAATTAATATTTATAGCAGATCAGTTCACAATAGCTAAGCTATGGAACCAACCAAAGTGCCTTCAACAGATGAATGGATAAAGAAAATGTGGTATATATACACAATGGAGTATTACTTAGCCTTAAAGAAGAACAGACTTTATGGCATTTGCTGGTAAATGGATGAAACTGGAGTCTATCATGCTAAGTGAAATAAGCCAATCACCCAAAAATCAAAGGTTGAATGCTCTCTCTGATATGCAAAATCTAGTCCAAAATAAGGGGGAGGGCGGTTAAAAAAAAGAATAGAAGTAAGATTAGAGGAGTAAACAAAGGGGAATGAAAGGAAGGGAGGAGAAGCGATGGGGAAAATCAGCAGAATGAATTTAACCTAACTTTCCTATGTACATTCATAAATATACCACAGTGAATCTCTCTTCATGTACATCCACAAGACACTAATTAAAACTGTAAGTAAATAGCAGAAAGATCAAGATAGTGGAGGGAAGGGAATGGGGTGGGAGGAAGAAAGGAGAAGGGGAAATACTGGGGACGAAATAATTAGAATAAATTATATTCCATGCATTTATGATTATTCAATAGCATATTTTATTGTCATGTATAACTAGAAAGAATCAATAATAACTAACTAACTAACTAAATAGACAAAGCAGGAAACATTGCTTCTATCTTTGGAAGAAAGCAAAAGTTTTCCTTAGAATATGATGTTAGCCCTGGTGTCCAAGGGCAGTAAGGACCAGACTCTGCATTCTGCCAGTAAAAATGATGAACAAGCAAAATCAATTCCTTTTGTTAACAGCTAATAGACATGAGGTGTCTCCTGTCAATCACTTGTGTCAGGGCAGTTCAGGGCAGGAAACAATATGAAACTGAGGAATATTTGGCACTAAATAAATTGGTGTCAAGAAAAGCGCTAGGTAGAGATTAGTTTAGGCAACAACAGTTGACTCAAATACCAGAGTCTGCTTAGTGTAATTAACTTAAGAGGAACTGAGGTAGCAGTTAAGAGCATATCTGCTTTTGATTTTAATTCAGCTCATATTTTATGGAGTTATAGTTTTACAATTTTAATCAAAATCAGAGTTTATAATCTGTTATTATTCTTTGCTTTTTAATTAAAATGGAAAATGCTTATTAGCCTGGAGTCCAGTAAAATCGCATGGAAATTTTGCTTCTAGTTATACCCTGCAAGTTCGATGGCCAGAGATGTGATGTGGTCATTTTGTGTTTGAATTTCCCTTCTGCTATTTATCAGCTAAATTGCTCTGGGTGGGTGGTTATGGGGTTATCACTGAACCTCAACGGTTCAATGTGCGGCTTTGTAGAATGGGCATAGGAGTAACTATTCCTATCTGTTGTAGTTTTTACATAAAAATATGCCTGTAAAGACTTTCAGATTTTCCCCAATTCACTCCAACATACTGGAGGGATGAAAAACACTTGCATTCACTGTTATCATTTGCTCACTGAAGCAGTGAGGTTCAATGGTAAGGAAGTCCCTAGGCTAGGCAGGATACACAGTGTGCAGTAAACCTCCTGGGGGCATATATTAGATCTTAGGAAGATGAGAGAAGAAAAGAGTTGTTGTTGTTTTCAACAAAAATTCTTAAGAGAGAATTTACATACTATAAATTAAGAAGTTTTTGTATATTCACAAATTGTGCAACCATAGCAATTAATTCCAGAATCCTTATATAACAATAGCAGTTGTTCCCCCTTCCTCCTTCTCCCAGGTCCTGAGATCCACTAATCTACTTTCTGCCTCCATAAATTTACCCCCAATTCTGGACATTTCATATCAAGAAAATTTTACACTATGTGGCTTTTTGTGCTTGGATTTCTTCACTTAGAATGATGTTTTCAAGTTTTATTTATGTTCTAGCATCTATCAGTACATGTGGTGTGTATTCATGTTTGTGACTATTTCACTGGATGTCATACAAATTTTTTAATCTATTCATTATATGATAAACATTTTAATGGTTTCTACTTTTTGTAAATTATGAATCATTTGCCATAGCTATGTGTTTACAGGGTTTTCTGTGGATATGTTTTTAGTTTTATTGATTATATACCAGGGAGTGGGATGTTGGTTACATTTCTAACACTGAGCTTAATATTGTAAGGAACTGCCAAGTTATATTCTAAAATAGCTTTATTATTTTACAAATTCATCAGGAATGTTCATAAAGGTACCGATTCCTTTCCATGCTCATGAACACTAGTTATAGCCTCTCTTATTGATTTCAGTCATCTTTGAAGTGGTATCTCATCATGGATTTTGAATTGCACTTTCCTAAATGACTTATGATGTTGAACATCACCTCATGTGCTTATTAGTAATTTGTATATGTTCTTTGGAAAAATGTCCATTCAAATGCTTCTCTCATTTTTTTGTTGCTTTGTTGTGATTTAAGAACTCTATATGTGATTGTAATGCTTCTGCTTTCAGTATAATTGATACCTAGCATCTTTCAAAGAGTACCTCACTTGATCATGGTGCACTATCTTTTTAATATGCTTTTGTATGCAATTCGCTAAAATTTTGTTAAGAATTTTTGCATCTATGTTCATTAGAGATATGGGTCTGAAATTTTCTTTCCTTGATGTGTCCTTCTCTGGTTTTGGTATCAGGGTGATATTAGCTTCATAGAATGAGTTTGGAAGGGTTCCCTCCTCCTCTATTTTATGAAATACTTTGAGGAGTATTGGAATGAGCTCTTCTTTGAAGGTCTTGTAGAACTCGGCTATGAATCCATCTGGTCCCGGACTTTTCTTTGTTGGTAGGCTTTTGATGACTTCCTCTATTTCATTGCTTGAAATTGATCTATTTAAGTTGTGTATGTCCTCCAGATTCAGTTTGGGTGGCTCATATGCCTCTAGGAACCTGTTGATGTCTTCCAGGTTTTCTATTTTGTTGGAGTATAAATTTTCAAAGTAGCTTCTTATTATGTTTTGTATTTCAATTGTGTCTGTTGTAATATTTCCATTTCCATCACAAATTTTAGTAATTTGGAGTTTCTCTCTCCTTCTCTTTGTTAGCGTGGCTAAGGGTTTATCAATTTTGTTTATTTTTTCAAAGAACCAACTTTTTGTTTCGTCAATTTTTTGAATTGTTTCTTTTGTTTCAATTTCGTTGATTTCAGTTCTGATTTTGATTATTTCCTGTCTTCTACTACTTTTGGTGATGATCTGTTCCTCTTTTTCTAGGGCTTTGAGCTGTAATGTGAGGTCATTGATTTGTTGACTTTTCATTCTTTTATTAAATGCACTCTCTGCAATGAACTTTCCTCTTAGCACTGCTTTCATAGTATCCCAGAGATTTCGATATGTTGTATCATTATTCTCGTTGACCTCTAGGAATCTTTTAATTTCCCTCCTAATGTCTTCTGTTATCCATGTATCATTCAATAGCATATTATTTAATCTCCAGGTCTTGGAGTAGTTTCTGTTTCTAACTTTCTCGTTGATGACTAATTTCATTCCATTATGATCTGATAGTATACAAGGTAGTATCTGTATGTTTTTGTATTTGTTAAGAGTAGCTTTGTGGCATAACATATGGTCTATTTTAGAGAAGGACCCATGAGCTGCTGAGAAGAAAGTGTATTCGCTTTTTGATGGATGGAATATTCTATATATGTCCGTTAACTCCAAATTAGCGATTGTGTCATTGAGTCCTATAGTTTCTTTGTTCAATTTGTGTTTGGAAGGTCTGTCCAACGGTGAGAGAGGAGTGTTAAAGTCTCCGAGTATTATTGTGTTTTGGTCTATTTGATTCCTGAAATTGAGAAGGATCTGATTGACATACATGGATGCGCCATTGTTTGGTGCATAAATGTTTATGATTGTTATGTCCTGTTGATTTATGCTTCCTTTAAGCAATATGAAATGTCCTTCTTTATCCCTTCTGACTAACTTTGGTTTGAAGTCTGCTTTATCTGAAATGAGAATGGAAACCCCAGCTTTTTTACTCAGTCCATGTGCATGGTATGCTTATTCCCAACCTTTCACCTTTAGTCTGTGGGCATGTTTTTCTATGAGATGAGTCTCTTGAAGGCAGCATATTGTTGGGTCTTTCTTTTTAATCCAGTCTTCCAGTCTATGTCTTTTGATTGATGAGTTTAGGCCATTTACATTCAGGGTTATTATTGAGATATGACTTGTATTTCCTGGCATTTTAGCTTTTTTAGGGTTTTTAGCTTAACTTTTTTTCTCCTTTGATTGACTCTTTCTTTAGGGTAGTTCCTCCCCATGATGACTGAGATTGTTATTTTTTGTTTCTTCCTCTTCAAGTATTTTGTTGAGAATGTTCTGTAGGGCAAGCTTTCTCTTTGTGAATTCTTTAAGCTTTTGTTTATCATGGAAGGATTTTATTTCATCATCAAATCTGAAGGTAAGTTTTGCTGGGTATAAGATTCTTGGTTGGCATCTGTTTTCTTTTAGAGCTTGAAATATGTTGTTCCAGGCCCTTCTTGCTTTTAGGGTCTGGGCTGATAAATCTGCTGATATATGTATGGGTTTCCCCCTGTAGGTAATCTGATTCTTTTCTCTCGCAGCCTTTAAAATTCTATCTTTGTTTTGTATGTTAGGCATTTTCATTATAATGTGCCTTGGTGTGGATCTGTTGTAATTCTGTGCATTTGGTGTCCTGTAAGCTTCTTGTAATTGATTTTCCATCTCATTCATCATATTAGGGAAATTTTCTGATAATATTTCCTTGAATAGATTATTCATACCCTTGGTTTGTATCTCTGCGCCTTCCTCAATCCCGATTACTCTTAAATTTGGTCTTTTCATGATGTCCCATATTTCTTGGAGGGTTCGTTCATGATTCCTAACCATCTTCTGTTTGTTCGACTTTGTTTTCAAGATTAAATATTTTGTCTTCATTGTCTGAGGTTCTATCTTCCAAGTGATCTATTCTGTTAGTTATGCTTTCTATTGAGTTTTTAACTTGGTTTATTGTTTCCTTCATTTCCTTGTTTCCTTCAAGAATTTGTTTGTTTTTTTCTCAGAATTTCTATCTCTTTATTGAAGTGATTTTTTGCTTCCTGCAATTGCTCTATTAGCTGATTATTCATAGCCTGAATCTGCTCTCTCGTCACATCATTCTCTTCTCGGATCACTTTAATTATGAACATTCTGAACTCCCTTTCTGTCATTCCTTCTACCATGCTGTCTTTGGGTTCTCTTGATATATCATCTAGGTTTGATTGGGACACTTTCTTCCTGTGTTTTCTCATGGTGTTCGTGTATCTTCCCCTCTGTTGCTTGAGGGGTGCTTGATCAAGTGGTGACCCAAGAAAGGTGCTGTCCCACTACCTCCAGGTTGGGAATGATCAATGCTTCTGGGCAGAGGCAGCCTAGTGTTGATAGACAATTAGATACAGCAAGGTGGTAGACTCCGGGCCTGGGTGTGGGCCTGGGCACTAGATCAAGTTGGGGTGGTGTCACAGAACTGTGCTCAGTGATGGAGACGCTGGGCTTGAGAGCCCAGGCTGACCTGAACTCCTCGCTGGGGGTTCAGGTGGTGGCAGGTGGTTACTCTCTCCTGCGGACACTGTAAGGTGGCGCCAAAGTCCCAACTCCCCGCTGGAGTCAGCAATCCCAGAGGCTCCTGGCTGGACCTCTCCAGAAGCCTCGGGGCGCCCCAGGGAGCCAGAGATGGGCCCTCTCTGCCAGGGAAGCTGCCAAAATGGTGTGGAGGAGTCCCAACTCCCCACTGGAGTCAGCGATCCCAGAGGCTCCCGGCCGGACCTCTCCAGAAGTCGTGGCGAGGCCCCAGGTAGCCTGAGATGCTCGGTCTCCGCCTGGGAGGCCGCCGGCTGGTGCCAGAGCCGTGGCCAGTGACTTCAAAGCCACTGCTGGGGACCCGCACTCACTTGCTGGCTGGCGCAGACCCAGGTCGGTGGCTCCGAAGCAGCTGCAGGGTCCGGCGCTCCCGGGTGGTAGCTGCCCGCGGCGGGGCTGAGCCCAGCCCGGCTGAGTTGGTTCCGGAGCGGCAACTGGGGACCCCTTATATGTGCTTTGAATATAAAATCTCGTTGAGAGCCATATTCCTGCTGTTTGAATCCCGAGCAAGTAGGAATCCACGGAGCAAGTAGGAATGCAGCCTTCCTCTAGCCCGCCATCTTGAATCTCCCCAAAGAGTATCTCAAAGGTCACTGGTGGTCCCTGAGACTTTTGGGAGTTCTATAAGATCAAAAATATATTTACTTTTCCAAATGTACAGTGAAGTTTTCAGTGACTGCTTATTTGTGATATCATAACAGATTAAATGCAGAGGCAGATAGGAGAATCCAGTTGAATTCAGCTTGGTCAAACCTAGAGCCTTTAAAAAATGTAAAACAATGCCACCTTTATCACCAATAAAAATTATTTTGGAAATCAGTGCTGCTTTTTAAGAAAATGTGGATAATGCAATAGGTTTGACATTTTAAATGGGATAACAAATGATTTTAAATTATTTTGATTTATAATAAAATACATCTTAATTGCTATATAACCTATATTAAGAAAAGCTTCTTGTGGTCCTTGATAGTTCTTAAATATGTAAAGGGGTCCTGAGACCAAAGAGTTTAGGACACAAACATATGCAATGCTTAGTACAGAGTAGACACTCAATTAAAGTCAAATTTCCCTTTAAAAAGCGGGTCCATTCAGCATTAGAGGAAGAGTTAAGGTGAATCCTTTCAGCCATGCTGATAATCTTGCAGTTGCACAGGAGAACACAGGCTTTTCCATCTTACTTATCTGTGCCAGATACCTTACTCTCTAAACCTGGCATTCCTGGTTCAATGCCCTTGAGTCTCCCACCTGCCATTGCCAATCACATAGAACCTGTTACTTCCAAACATTTAAATAGGGTAGTAACTAAGGAAATGGGAGCTGGAATCAACCTACATGAGAACTGCATTTTGGTGATGCCCTCTTACTAGCTGCTTGAACTTGGGCTGGTTAGCCATAATTTCTAACAGATGGTATCTTTATCTGTATTTTGTGATAGTGGTTAAGAACATAGACTCGGGGCCAGACTGCCTTGGTCTAAGTCTCAGTCTCTGCCACCGACTAACTAACCTTAGCACATCTGAATTAACTTCTGTTCCTTGGATTCCTAACTGTCCACCCTTATGCCACAGTGCTGTTGTGAGGAGATATTATGTATAAGAATGTAGTCTTAGAATCTTAGAATGTTAGAATAATGCCTGGCACATAGTTTTCAGGAGGTGTTTGCTACATTGTCATTTTTGTTTCTCAGTTTTCTCATTTCTGTAATGAGGATAATAATAGTTCCTACTTCTTCACAGGATTGTTATAAGAATTTCACAAAAATACATTTGCAGCTCTTACCAGAGTGTCAGGCACAGAATAAGTTGTTGATTAAAATCATGTTTGGTATTATAGTTACTGGTAGATAGTTAGCTAGTTAAAAGACTATATGATAATTAATCTGTGATTATAGTCTAATGGCAGAAGTCTTCCCAGTTAAATCATTGAATTCTAATTCTCATGCTAGGAAGAGCCCTGGAGTTCACCTCATCCAGTCCTGTAATTCCCAATTTAACATTAAACTTGAATCACCTGGCCTCCACCTCAATTCTATTGAATCATAGTTTCTATGGTTGAGGTTTTGGCATCTGTATGTCCAAAACTTCTCCGGTTATTTCTTATGTGTAACTGAATCTAGAAATCACAGAGATAGTTAATCCTTTCATTTCATATTTGAGGAAAGAAAGGTTCAGAAGGCCAATGAAGCTGGTGAGTCATCTTGAGGGAGAAGAGCATCCAATCTAGACATCCGACCAAATGTTACTCATTGTTTTAGCCAGCTTTTTCACTGCTGGGACTAAAAGATCTGACCAGCACAACTGTAGAGGAGGAAAGGTTTACTTGTGGGCTCATGGTTTCAGAGGTCTTAGTCCATAGAAGGCTAGCTCTATTCCTTGGGGCTTGGGGTGAGTCTGAACATCATAGCAGAGAAAAGCAGCTTATATGGTGATCAGGAAGCAGAGAGAGAGAGAGAGAGAGAGAGAGAGAGAGAGAGAGAAAGAGAGAGAGAGACTCTACTGGCTAGATACAAACACATACCTCCAAGCTATGCTCCAGTTCCCACCTCCTCCAGCCATACCCTACCACTTCAATTACCACTCAGTTAATCCCTATCAGGGGATTAATCCACTGATTTGGTTAAGACTCTCACAACCCAATCATTTCTCCTCTGAACTTTCTTGCATTTTCATACATGTGAGGTTTTGGGGGACACCACATCTAAACCACAACATTCATCAAACATTTATAACATCGTGTGAAAGAGCTCTGAATCCTTCCTCACAATAGGTTTTTTCTACAGGGAAGGTATAAGAATTCTGAAAGCTGAAATATAAAAGAGTTAACTCTCTACCTCAACCTCCCAGATTCACAATTTGGCTAAGGACTGACATTAGTATAGTTGCTAGTCTATACACATTTTCCCATTTACCAGTTTCTCCATGGTGCCACATCAGCAGTAGAAAGTAGTCACATATTCTTAAATTGGATAAATGACTTTCATACTGTAGAGATCATTATGGTAGATGAGTGTAAGGAACAAAGGCATTATGTACTGATGTCACCTCTAATTCTCAATTTATTAACAATTTTTCTTTCATGTTTTGGTGACAAAGACAGAACTTCCCAACAAAGATGAAATGTTACCAGATATTAGGACCATGGTTAGACAAATCTATAAGAGAAGAAATGACTAGTGACTACTTTCCTATGGAGAAGGTATCAACCAGAACCTTCAAATCAAGTCTTCCTTTTAGTCTTACTAATATCCCTCCTATTCACATTAGCTATAACTGGGCTAAATATTGGTATTGGCATTGAAAATTGATAATATTTTAGAGTGATCATATATTCTCCCATCTATTCTTTAAAGACAATGGTAATAACTTCATAATTTATAAAGTATTTTATAGACATTACCAGATTTGATTATGTAATCACCTTGCTTATAGTTGAGGATGTTGACTTGAAGAGAATGTGATTTGTCATGAAGTATGTTTGTTAACTGGCAAAGGGAACATATTAATTGCTACAGTTAAATAGAAACTGATAACTTGGCTCCAAGTCCTGTGTTCTTTCCAAAGCACCATCTTAATTCTATAGCATTAATTTTTGAAAAACTTTTACAGTTGATCATTTCCAATGAGTTAGACAGTAAAAGGAAAATTGGAAGTTACCAATGCCTCGACATAAATAAAAGACACTCTAATTAAAGCATTTTAAGACCCTGTAACTAGTGAGTATGTGATATTTTGAGGTCATTTTCCTCTTAGTATCTCACAAATGATTCAGAAACTCTTTCTTCCATCTGCAACCCTTTCTACCCTGCTCATCTCTGCTTATGTTCTACTTTCAGAAGTTTTTTCTGACTATCCTAACTATGATAGCCCCATTCTTAGACCTTTGTTAACTCCATAGCATTATCTCCATTTGGCAGTATTATTATTATTATTATTATTATTTTGGCATGGGTGTTTACTTAGATACTATTTCCTTTCTTTCCCAGAGCCCATGAAAATAGGATCTGGGTCTATTTTTGTCTGCATCTCCAGAGCCTATTCTACTGTTGCCACTCCTTAAATACTTGAATGATTATGTAGATATAAATATTCTTCATATTTTTTTAACCAAATGGCTATCTTCTACCTGGGAAATACCAGCAGAAAAGAGTCCGTATTGGGAAGCATCCTGCATGCCTTTGGAGAATGACTAATTTTTGTAAACACACAGTAAATGCGTCAGTGTTTCTATGTGGTTTCTAAGTTGCATGTACCCAGTTCTATTGATACCTCAGGCACATTGACTCACCAGGGCTTGAAATGCAGTATTCTTACTTTTGTCAAAAGAGCAATTTTTTTTTCTTTTTAAATTAACTTGCACTCCAAAAAGCTGTCCAATTCAAAATTTTGCTGAGCTAAGTTATTCTCTCTGCTGCAGAAAAAGATTCACAATGAATTCATTGTTGTTAATAATGTAGGGTTTGTGCTTAGGAAAACACACATAACATTTTCAGAAACACTTCTTTCTGGAAGAGAGGTTATTTGAGGCTCACAGTTTTAAAGTCTCAATTTATTGATGGCTGACTCCATCACTCTGGGCCCAAGATAAGACAGGATATCATGGCAGAAGGGTGTGGCAGAGGTAAAGGCAATCAGGAAACAGAGAGGGAGCTCTGCTCACCAGGAACAAAGGCAGATCCCCAGTGACCTACCTCATCCAGCCACTCCCCACCTGCCTACAGTTACTAAGTTAATCCTTAAGAGTGAATTAATCCACTGATAAGGTTACAACTCTCATAATTATTTCACCTCTGAATGTTCTTGTATCATCTCACACATAACCTTTTGGGGGACACCTCATATCCAAACCACAACAGAAGTGATGGGATTATGACTCAGATTCTTTACTTGTCTACTGTGTCATATCCATGGTAATGGGCATTAACTTTAACATCCATTCTTCTAAAAGGAATAAATACATTTTCCTGAAAATGCTAAAATTTGCAGAGTAAAGGCAGTCATTACAAGAGGAAAATGCACACAAAAGTGGACAGAACGAACATCTAAGAAATATCATGCTATATGTTGACTCAGAGGAATCTATGAAAATGGTGCTTTTGTTTTGTGTTGTCTCCAAGATAATTATTTCTAGGAATTAGGATGCCTGTAAGAACAAAGAGAGCATGCAATTCCTGCTAAGTACTCCTGAGTAGCAGAAGCCTGTAGACCCACATTATGTTATTACTAGAGAATCCTTGAAAGAAACTAATGCATCAAATGGTAGTTATTTGAGTCAGAGAGTGTTCAGAAACTTAAAATTTAATAACTGTTTCTTGCTCAGAAAAGTAAGAAGAGAGGACGCTTGTTGGAAGAACCAGAAATTGTAGTTTGATGAGAGAGCTTAAAGAAATTGGAAAAATTGCACATGTACCACTTAAAAGGACAAGGGTATAGCATTCTTCATGGATCCAGTAAATAACATAAAATTAACTGGGTCAAACATTTTAAATGGGTTCAATTTGAGAGAGCAGTCCACTGGGTTCATCTGAAGTACTGAGGGATGAGATTAGAAATCAAGCAGATGGGGCATTATTTTAGACAGTAAATGGTGTCATTAAGGTTCCCAATATGATCCTCAAAGTCTTTGAAAATGCTCTTTATAAGAGAGACACTGTCACATTGGAGAATCTGGTGGGATACTTGCATCAATCTTGAAAACCTATAGATAATACCAAGTTAAGACCTATATCTTTCCCCTTATAGTTTACCTTTCCACCACACTGGTTCTGCAAAGCCAAATCATGCAGGGGAAACAGAACTGGAACAAGCAGAATGAATGGCAAATCAACTCTTCCACACTCTCTGGGGTTTTCAAGCTGAAGGACAGAACTTCATTGGGGGATTGCAGAAGCTTCAGGTTGACTGTAAAATTTTAAATTCTCAGAATAGTTTGGACTTGTAAATGCCCAATTCATTAACAGAAGTGAAAATGGTCTGATACTTTAAAGTGACTAAAAAAAGTGGATCAACATGAGATGTCTTTAAGGGGCTGCAGTTGAGACTAATGCTTATATTTGTAAAACAAATAGGGAAAAATTCCTACTTTTCCTGTTTTTCCTTTGGTAGACAGAATAATCAACCCTCAAAAACATCCATGCCCTAATATATGCCCCAGGACTGCATATGTGTGATCTTATATGGCAAGAGATTTTGTCAATGTGATGAAGTTAAGGATCTTAAGATGGGGAGATTGTACTTGATTACTTGGGTGGATCTAATGTATTCATAGGAGCCCTTATAAGAAGCAGGCAGAAGACTCAGAGTTGGAGAGGGAAGGATGATGAAGATACAGAGGCAAACCCACATGAATACTGTTATCTCATACTAGACAAAGGCACCAAAAACATACATTGGAGAAAAGATAGCCTCTTCAACAAATGGTGCTTGGGAAACTGGAAATCCATACGTAGCAGAATGAAATTAAACCTCTATCTCTCACCCAGCACAGAAATCAACTCAAAGTGGATCAGAAACTTAGGAACTAGGATAGACACCCAAATCTTCATCATGTTGGGTTAGGACCTGACTTCTTTAATAAGACTCCTAAAGAACAAGAAGGAAAATCAAGAATCAATAAATAGGATGGATTCAAGCTAAAAGGCTTCTTTTCAGCAAAGGAAACAACCCATATCATGAAGAGAGACCCAACAGAATGGGAGAAAATCTTTACCACACACACCTCAGATACAGCACTAATCTCCAGGATAAATATAAAGAACTCAAAAATCTTAACACCAAAAAAACAAATAACCTGATCGATAAATGGGCTAAGGAACAGACTCTTAACAGAAGAAATATAATAGATTGACAAGTATATGAAAAAAATGTTCAATATCTCTAACAATTAGAGAAATGCAAATCAAAATTATTCCAAGATTTCATCTCACTCCAGTCAGAATGGCATTTACCAAGAGTACAAGTAAAAATAAATTTTGGCAAGGATGTGGGGAAAAAGATACACTCATACATTGCTGGTGGGATGGCAAATTAGTGCAGCCACTATGGAAAGTAGTTTGGAGATTCCTGAGAAAACTTGAAATGGAACCAACATTTAACCCAGTTATCCTACTCCTTGGCTTATACCCAAAAAGAATTAAAATCAGCATATTACCATGACACAGACACATTGATGTTTATAGCAGCTTAATTCACAATAGCCAAGCTATGGAACCAACCTAGGTACCCTTCAACTGTTGCACTATCCTAGTCTGCAACACAAGAGAGTGGGCTAGAGTCTGTCATTTTGTTGTTGCAGTGTCCTGGTCTTCAACAATGGAGGGAGCACCCCTGTGTTAGGCTATCCTAGTCTACAACACCGACAAACCATGGGAAAAGGAAAACTCAGACCCTGCATCAAGATCTGAGAAGAGCTTTGTTCAGGAGAGATGGAGCACTTGTCACACAGGAAGTTGCTTCTGCCTTTACTAAATATAACACTGTCTTTTATATGCTTGCAGTTACTAGCCATACATTGTAAAGGTCAAGCCTTGCATAAGCAGTTACTAGCCTATTTGGCAGATTTACTGGTTGGTAACAGACAGTAACAAGCAATTCTGCAAACCCAGGAGATGACAGGCTCACAAGCCACAGAAGAACTGTTCTACCTACTTTCGAAGAACATCCTGTTCAACACCACAGAAAAAGGGGTATGGGGCCCTAGTCCCTGAGTGGTCTGAAAGGCACATGCCATGTTGGCCTCCTTCCAGGGGGCAGGGCAGAGCCTTAGTACCCGAGTGGTCTGTTTGGTGTGTCTGTCTCCTGACAGAATTCCACATAGGCTTCCTTACAGGAGACAGGTCCCACATTCAACCAATGAATGGATAAAGAAAATGTGGTTTATACACATAATACAATATTACTCATCTTAAAGAAGAATGAAATTATGGCATTTACAGGTAAATGGATGGAACTGGAGAATATCATGCTAAGCAAAATACCCAATCCCAAAAACCAAAAGCTAAATGTTTTCTCTGATAAGTGGATGCTGATCCATAATTGGGGAGGGTGGGTAGGAAAGAATGGAGGAATTTTGGATTGGGCAGAGGGAAGTGAGGGGATGGGAGGGGTTTGGGAGATGGAAGTATGGTGGAATGAGACAGACATTATTACCTATATGCATGTATGATTATATGACTGGTGTGACTCTGCACCATGTACAGCCAGAGGAATGAAAATTTATGCTTCTATTTGTGCACAATGTGTCAAAATGTATGTATTCTTTAAAAAAGCTCTTCACACAGAAAAAAGAAAATTGAGATCAGAGCAATAAGAGAAAGGAATCATTGTTCAAGAAATATAGGTCTCCTGCAGAAATTGAAAAAGGCAAGGAAAACTTTTGCTCGAGATTCCAGAAGGAACATAGCCCTGTTAGTATTTTATTTTAGTACTTCTGACCTCTTGTCAGTACAATAATGAATTTATTTTGGGACAAAATTTTTGTAGAATTTGTTGTAGTGTGGATAGAAAGATGATACAGATTTTAGTACTGAGTGTGCGGAATGCTGCAGTAATAAATACCTAAACATGTAGGAATGTATTTATAATTGGGCAATGGGAAAAAATTGGAAGAACATCAAGAAGTCACAAAATATCACAGTATTTAGTTGCACAGAAAACTTTTTGAAATATTAGGCATGTGACTAATGAATCCCTTCAATATAATATCAGCAGAAAACAGAACAAGATAGGATTATCCAGGAAACATATTGTGGGGTGATTGGGTCCCTTGGCTAATTAAATGAATCAAAGGACATACTTAGGAGACCCACTAAATTCTTAAGAATTTTATACTAGCAGGAATGTTGCCAGTTTAGAATAAAAAAGAAAGAGGATAAAATTAAACAAGACCGTTAGAGTCCCATTATTGTATGGGGAAGAAACAAGCTGATCAAACTACTCAACCTCAAATATGTGCTACACTTCTTGAAAAATAATTCCAGGGGAGAAATCTTCAGTCTAGAGAATTGAGCCCTTAGCTCAGAGGATGGACACAAGGATCACAAATAATTACTAACAGACTTTGCATTTTTTACCCAAATGGATTTCAGACTTGCTCGGGACTGGTGACTTATTTTTAAACAGACTTTATATTCTACAGAAGTTTTAGATTCACAGAAATATTGAGATGAAGATACAGAGATTTCCCATACATTCTTTGTCCCTACTCATTCATAGCCTCTGCCATTATTAACATCCCCCAACAGAGTGGTTTATTTGTTATAACTAAAGGGTCTGTAAATGACGTATCATTATCACCCAGAGTCAATGGTTAATTAGAGTTTACTTTTTCTGTTGTATAGTCTGTAAGTTTGGACAAATGTGTAATAACATGTATCTACTATTATACAGCCATGCAGAGTGGTTTCACCACCCTGAAAGTCCTCTGTGCTCCACCTATTCATTCCTGTTTTCTCCTCTAAACCCCTGGAACCCAGTATCTTTATCATTTCCATCATGTTCGCTTTTCTAGAAGGCTACATAGCTGTAATTACAGGGTATGGAGCCCTTTCACACTGGCTTTTCTCATTTGTAAGATGCTCTTCAGTTTCTTCCATGCTTTTCAAGGATTGATACCTCATTTCAACAATGAATAATATTCCCTTGCCTGGTGTACCACAGTTTATTTCCAGATTAACCTGTTGGAGGATATCTTGGTTGCTTACAAATGTTGGCAATTAGCAATAAAGCTTCTATACACACGAATGTGCAGGGTTTAGTGTTTTAAACTCCTGAGAAAATATCAAGGAGCATAATTTCTGGACCATATGGTGAGAGTATGTTTAATTGTGTAAGAAGCTGCCAAAGTGGCTGTACCATTTTGCCTTCCCACCATGGTATTTCCTTTTGTCTTTCAATTTTCATGTTCTGAATGGGAAGACTGTTTATTCTTGTACCACCCCTGTACTCTAGAAACAGATAACTTATTTGTTAGTTCCATAGGCCTACAGATAGAGAGGAATTCAGCTCCAGAAGTAATTATTGCTATATTCAGAGACTAAACTTAGAATATTTAGATTATAGAATTTTGTAATTTTTTTTCTATCTTATTTGTTGTTTTTAGATATACATGACAGTAGGGTGTATTTTGACGTGTTATACATACATGGGATACAACCCCTTATAATTTTGATACCATTCTTATGGTTGAACATGATGTGGAGTTACTTTGGTTGTGTATTCATATGTGAGCCTAGAAAAGTTATGTCCAATTCATTCTACTATCTTTCCTAGTCTCATATCCCTCTCTTCCCTTCTTTCCCCTTTGTCTAATCCAATGAACTTTTATATTTCTCCTCCCTACCCTCCCTTGATAGGGGTTAGCATCTACATATCAGAGAGAGCATTCAACCCTTGGGTTTTTGGGATTGGCTTATTTCATGATAGTCTCCAGACCCATCCATTTATGGGCAAAGGCCATAATTTAATTCTTCTTTATAATTGAGTAATATTCCACTGGATATTAATACCACATTTTCTTTATCCATTCATTGATTGAAGGGTACTTAGGTTGGTTCCATAGCTTGGTTAATGTGAATTGAGCTGCTATAAATATTGATGTGACTGCACCACTGTAATATGCTGATTTTAAGTCATTTGGGTATAAACTGAGGAGTGGGAAAACTGGGTCAGATGGTGGTTCCATTCCAAGATTTCTAAGGAATCTCCATACTGCTTTCCATAACGGTTGCACCAATTTGCAGTCTCACTAGCAATGTATCCCCATATCCTTGCCAACATTTATTGTTACATGTATGCTTGATAATTGACATTCTAACTGAAATGAGGTGAAATCTCAGTGTAGTTTTTTTCTTTTTGGGTGCGGGGGTTATCAGGATTGAACTCAGGGGTACTTGACCACTGAGCAACATCCCCAGCCCTATTTTGTATTTTATTTAGAGACAGGGTCTCACTGAGTTGCTTAGCACCTCACTTCGGCTGAGGCTGGCTTTGGACTTGTGATCCTCCTGCCTAAGCCTCCAGAGCCCCTGGGGATTACAGGCATGTGCCACCATGCCTGACTCAATATAGCTTTAATTAGCATTCCTCTAACTGCTAGAATGTTGAATATTTTTTCATATATATTTTGACCATTCTTATTCCTTCTTCTGTGATGTGCCTGTTCAGTTCCTTTTCCCTTTTGTTGATGGGGTTATTTGGGTTTTTTTGGTGTTAAGTTTTTTGAGTTCTTTGTATATTTGGAGATTAATTCTCCATCTGAGGTGCATGAGGTAAAGATTTTCTCCCTTTCTGTAGGCTCTCTGTTCATGTTCCTGATTGTTTCCTTTGCTGTGAAGAAGATTTTTAGCTTGATGCCATCCCATTTATTGATTCTTGATTTTACTTCTTGTGCATTAGGAGTTTATTGAGGAAGTCTGTTCCAGAACTGATATGATGGAGGGTTGGAACTCCTTTTTTTAAGTAGGCCCAGGATCTCTGGTCTAATGATGGTCCTTGATCCACTTTGAGTTGAGTTTTGTGTAGGGTAAGAGATAGGGATTAAATTTCTATCCACTATATATGTATTTCCAGTTTTCACCACAACCATTTGTTGAAGAGGCTATCTTTTCTCCAACATATGTTTATGGCAACTTTGTCTAGTATGAGATGACTGTATTTATGTGTGTTTGTCTCTGTGTCTTCTCTTCTGTTCCACAGGTGTTCAATTCTGTTTTAGTGCCAATACCATGCCTCTTTTTTTTTTTAACTGTAACTCTGTAATACAATTTGAGGTCTGGTATTGTGATAATACCTGTCCTTGCTTATAGACAACCAGGAAAATTATTAAGTCCTATACCAAGTAATTCTTCTAAAACCGACTTTTCTTAAAAATTTGAATTTTTGAGGATTGTGAAGTTAGCCACATCAGTTGCAAACATAGAAATTTATTTTTGTTACGTTATATTCTTGGAGCTGAGGGCTACCTGGTTATTTTTCTTTATTGTTTCCCTAACATCTGTCAAATAAGCTCAGCTGCTTTATACAAATTTGATCTTCTCCTTAGGTTAACCCAGGTCTTTGTCTGTGACATGCAGGGCAACCATTTTCAAGGACCATTTGGCCTACATCATGTCTCTTTCTCTTTTGGATCCAGAAGTTTATATTACTAAGAAATGTATGGAGATTCTGTTGTGTTTTATATACAATAATGAGCAAATCACCTTCAATCAAATGTCCCTTGCCTTCACCCCTCTGAATAAGGAGTCAATCTAGAATTGTCCTTTTATAAGTGGAATATGTGATAGATTCTTGGCCTTGCTATATTCTCATACCTGACACTCCTCTGGTACCCTGTTACTGTATCTTTTGTTAGGAACCCACCACTAAAAGTTTCTAGATATATTCTCTCGTAACAAGTGCCACAGTGGCAACCCAATCTATGGTAACTACCTAACCTGATAAATACTCCCTTTCATACCTAACTGTGAGTCCTCTAAGATCGCAATCACCCTACAGTTTCAATCCTTCTTATTTTCCAGCTCAACCTGGGCATCATTTCTCATTCTAATTCAGACTACAGACTTAAACCCACATTTGAAAAATAATTCTAAGACATAAGTTTTTTCTAATTTTTTTTCATTTCTGCTTCAGTTTTTGAGTGCATTTTATTTCTAGTGACAGAATGTCACAGATGCAAACCTGTTTTAAATTCCCTTTTTGCTTTTGGACATTATTAGAAAATAATTTCGTGATTTCTTTATACCACTGATATATATGAAATCTATATTCCAAATGTAGCAAAATGCATTATCTTCCTCAATGTCTTTCTTTTTTCTTTAGTGAAATAGATCATTTCATTATGGGTTGAACCCACAGTCAGGATCAATAAGCTCAATAATTATAATCAGAGCTTTTGCAGTGAAGAGTCTAGGACTTAACATGATATTCATAATTCCATCCATTTATCTGCAAATGCCATAATAGTATTCTTCTTTATGGCTGAGTAGTATTCCATTGTGTATATATACCACAGTTTCTTTATTCGTTCATCTGTTGAAGGGCATCTAGGTTGATTCCACAGTCTAGCTGTTGTGAATTGAGCTGCTATAAACATTGATGTGGCTGCATTACTGTAGTATGCTAATTTTAAGTCCTTTGGATATAAACTGAGGAGTAGGATAACTGGGTCAAAAGGTGGGTACATTCAAAGTTTTCTAAGGAATCTCCACACTGCTTTCCAAAGTGACTGTACCAATTTGCAACTTCACCAGCAATGTAAGTGTGCTTTTTCCCCCCACAGTCACACCAACATCTATTATTGCTTGTGTTCTTGGTAATAGCCATTCTACTTAGAGTAAGATGAAATCTTACTGTTGTTTTGATTTGCATTTCTCTGATTACTAGAGATGTTGAACAGTTTTTCATATATTTATTCGTCACCTGTTTATCTTCTGTAAAGTGTCTGTCCAGATCCTTGGCCCATTTATTGTTTGGGTTCTTTGTATTTTTGGTGTAAGTTTTGTAAGTTCTTTATAAATTTTGGAGATTAGTGCTCTATCTGAATGTGTGTTGAAAAGATTTTCTCCCACTCTCTAGGCTCTCTTTTTGCATTATTGATTGTATCCTTTGCTGAGAAAAAGTTTTTCAGTTTGAGTCCATCCCATTTATTGATTCTTGCTTTGATTTCTTGTGCTTTGAAAGTCTTCTTAAAGAAGTCTGATCCTAAGCCAACATGATGAAGAAGAATAATATTATGGCATTTGCAGATTAATGGATGGAATTGGAGAATATCATGCTAAGTGAAATAAGCCAATCCCAAAAAACCAAAGGTTGAATATTTTCCCTGATAAGTAGATGATGATATATAATTGGATTGGAGGGGTGAGGGGTGAGAGAAGAATGGAGGAACTTTAGATTATGTAGAGAGAAATGAGAGGGGGAGGGGGCAGGGGTATGAAAAATGGTGGAATGAGACAGACATTGTGACCCTAAGTACATGTATGATTATTACATGCATGGTATGAATCTACATCATGCACAACCATAGAAATGAAAAGTTGTATCCCATCAAAATGAAGGGTGTAAAAATAAGAAATAAAAAAAGTACTCTAGGACTAACTGCAGAGTATATAATGCAAAGGTAACTTTGCAAGTCCATGAATAAACCTTTGAATCTCTGCAACTATACTTTCTAGAGTTTCTTCCTTCACCCTGTCATTCAAAATGATACAGAGCAAGTTCTTGAAACTGATGTAGTGCAGGCTTTTATCCTGCAACTAACCATCTGAAGATTCAGGTCTCAAACATCAGTTGGCATTTATGTGACTAAAACATAATAAAATGTCCATCTGCTAATATACTATTAAGCAAGAACTTATTTATGTTCTCTTTCTTCTCCTCTCTCTTTTCTCCCTTATCCTTTTTCTCTTCTCTGTCCTATTTTGGAAGAGCTCTAATTAGATCATGACAACTGTATATCCCCTAGAATCCAATGCCAGCCTATTTTCTACCTGCATTTGAGCTTGCAAATAGTAACTGAAGATATTCACATAATACCTTTCTGCTAGAGTTCACTTTCATAAACATGTTAAGATCTTTGACCTCTGTTTGGTAATTTTCCTTGAATATCTTTAAGGTTAATTTTAAATTTTACTGTTCAGTTAGGTATCTGGATGCTGAAAGTTTGAGGTACCCGCAGTTTATACTTTGTATAAAGCAAGTTTATACATTGCTTCTAGACATTCAAAAAGCTGAAACTCAAGTAGACATTTTTAAAAAATTTGTCTATGAATAATGTAGTGCTTAATAATCCATCAAAATATGGATATTTTGGGAGGGGGATGGGGTTTGTATTTACTAATTCCAACAACAATTTTGAGGCACCCAAATCTATAAGCAAGACTTGCGTGATTCAGTGTTGGCTTGAAAAACTAGACACAAGGGAACAAAGACCTAGCTGGAGCAGATGCTGCAGGATTCCTGTCTGTATTGAGCCTAGAAGTCCTTAAAATCCTTGAGGCAGATGGTGAAACAATAAGTCGATAACGAGGAGGCCATTTCCTTTTACCTACCCAATCAATAACAGGCCATCGACATTCCTATTAGCTAGGGAGTGAAGGGGCAAGGTTGGAAGCACAGCTGTTCCCTAGCTTTGTGGCATATTAGAATCACCTAGGGAAGTTTTAAAGATTCATATATCCTGAATTCTGGTGTCCAGGATGTACCCCAGTTTAACTAAGAATTTCTGGAGGGGGAGCCAGACTGCAGTGTTTCTTGCAGAGTCCCTGATGTATCACCCTGGAGGAAAGTCAGGGAACCACCAGGCCAGGTGCTTTCAACCCACATGCTTCCTTCATGGAACTCGAGAGAAGTCTCCTTTGTGCAAATGTGAAGAGGAAGGAAAATAACTTCTTTCCCAGACACTGAACAAATCATTTAGTGTCTCTTAGTCTCATATCCATTTTATTTAAAATGGAACTAAAAATACCCAACTGCTGAGAGTGACTTTTAAAAATTATATTATACTATGCAGTATAATATCTTGCACATATTCAGTATTCAGTAGACATTTTTCCTTGCTGTAAGAGGATAGGGCATTCATTACCAGTTGAGTATAAAAATCAAAGCACTGTCATGAGTTACCTTAATTCTGTATTGCCTTGGCATCCATTCTCAGTCTCGGCTTACTTCTTATACCAGAAGCAGGGCTTAGCCACCCTTGACAGAGTTTTTAGTTCTCTTTCTCTTCCTAGTGCCTAAACTGGATAGAGCTGGATATCTGCATTAGGCAACTGTCTCCTGGTTACCATCTTCCTATAGGACACATAGAAACAACCTACTTCATTCACCTCAGTGGTCCCACACCCCACATGGACTATGTAAATGCAGTGTAGTAAAGCAGGCCAGAGACCCCCCCACCCAGAAGACCCTCATTATAATTGTTCTTGATAACAGAATATTAGCAAACGTTTCTGCAAAAGAGCTCGGTGTGGTTAGAACTTCCTATTTCTTGTTGCTCTGTCTTGACAGAGCTAAGTTTAACCAAGGACTTTCTGATATCACTCCTGCTTTGTAGTAATACATGTAAAACCTCTTACTGTTCTAAACAATAGTCAAAAAGCACTTTCTGAGAACTCAAAGAAAAAACTTCTGTTTTGTAGACTTCTTCAAAAGTGTAAAACTCCAAGCCCCTCCTCCCACTAAGTATAAAGTTCAAAGAATTTCTAGACTCTTCTTCCAGAGAATATTTTAAGCGATAGCCCCTCTGGACTCTGCAGTCAATAAACCTACTTCCTGAAAATTCCTCAGGTGTCTAACCTTTTCTGTCCTACATCAGTAGCAGTTCTCAGTCTCACTGTGACCCCACATAACTTGCATTGGTTTTCTCTAAAGACACCAATTAGAAGTCTCCATTGAAAACCTGCTTGGTAATGCCTGGACACCAGAAGGCCTTTGACCACAGGTCCCTTCATTTCTCTCTTGCTCCCCATGCACTGGTTGAGCATGCATGGCCCTCATGGATGGCTCCCACGTCCCATCAACCTTACAAAGCATCCAGCTTCTATTATATCATGTGTTGCCTCCTGTGTGTCTCAGCTGACTAACGTTTCTGAATGTAACTGTTTTCCTGGTAGGTTCTTCTAGAGAGTAGCTGTCTTGGCAGGAACAAACTGATACAGGGCAGAGTAAAGACGGGACATCTGCCAGTATTAATAAGCTTCTGGTGATGGGAACACTTGGTTGGAGATCAGACACTGTGGCCTTAGGTTAGGGCTATCATTCTTAGGCATTAGGCTATGCAGAAGGGTAAGGAAATACCCTGTGTAAACCCATGACTAAATTCCATTGTGTTGTGTTCGGGCAGGGCTAGAGTTGATAGCCCCTCTCCAAAGAGTGAGAGACCTCAAGACCAAATTAGAGGAAAATATACCTGCCGAGTGATGCGTTCTTATTCAGCTACCAGTAAATATCTATTTCCATACCTTTTGAATTCTCACTGTTTTGCTAGAACTTGACAATCTAAAGTTTTTCTGTGTAGCTGTTAGAATTTAACAGCATGTATGTTTAACTGAATCCTGAATTTTTCACTTGATATAATTAAAAATTTAAAGTATACAGGGAAGATAAATGTGGACAATCAAGGCATCATACCAGTTAGAGTTTTAAAATATTTTTAAGTTGTGTTGATTGCTATGTATGATTTAAAGCAGGTTCTTTAATAAATGAAATCCAAGTGATAGATAAAAAGCAATAACATTTTCCCTAGAAATTCAAATTGTTAGATTGTTCAGTTTTAATAGTTAATTTGATTTGTTAACTGCATTTGGGAACTGAGAAATGAAAAATCTTTGATTTAGATTTCTTCTTTTCTTGTGTTCCCCAGTTTCAGATAAAATGCAATGTTCACTGAGATTTGTGAAAAATTGAAGTGAAAAATCAGAGTCCCGCACCACTTGGAAATTATCAGTGCAAAAATTAATAAAGTACATCTTGCTGCTCTTGAATTATGATTGAACATAAATCATTTTTAATAAAGATTTTTATATATGAGAATAGTATAAAGGCATAATTGAACAATGCTTAACTACTTTCCCCAGTTAAATCACTCAAGTAAAAATGCTAAGCATTGTAGTCAAAATTAAAATAATCATAATTTTTTATATAAAATTTATAATTCTATCTCTTATTTCCTTCAAAAACAATGCTGACTGTAAATAAACAAAAAGCACCAAACTGCCTGTTTGCGGGGATGCATGCCTGTAATCCCAGTGGTTTAGGAAGGTTGAAGCAGGAGGATTATGAGTTCAAAGCCAGCCTTAGCAACACAAGGTGCTAAGCAACTGAGTGAGACCCTGTCTCTAAATAAAATACAAAACAGGGCTGGCAATGTGACTCAGTGCTTGAGTGACCCTGAGTGCAATCCCCAGTACCCACCTTGCCAAGAAAAGGACCTAACTTTGATATTTCTATACCTAATACATCTATTGTAATATTGACATTCTGGGGTTGAAAATCTTTCCCCAAGCTACTCTTACTTTCCATTTATTTACCTAACAGCAAGCTTAGATGAGGAATAAATGCAACCTTGCTTTCTATTTTCCATGAGCTTAATTTTAAAAATTGACATGGATCTCATATAGAGAATTTATGGGTTCAGACCTAATCCATGGTCATCATGAAGTCATTATCACAGGCTCTTCTTCCTCAGATGCCTCCCACACTTATCCTGGCTTCTTTCCCATTTGGCCAGGTCAGGGTCAAGCTGAATGTTCCAGGACACTATTGCCATTGGTAAGACATGGCACATAGATAATACCTGTGGCAGCCTGGAAAGTTATTCCTCATATCCACACTGTAATTTATAGTTACCAACTCTCATATAGTATTATCTTTTTTAATCCTCACAATTCCATGAAGTTCATGTATTAATTCATGTTTTCAACAAGTACTCATTTTGTCAAGCCTGCTGGGTTTATTATCATGAATGAAAAAGTCCCTGCTCTTCAGGAATTTATAAAAGACTTTTGCAGAGAGCACATATCACTTTTCTATTGCTGGGCAACAACAAAAACAAAAGCAGTTAGTAGTTTGAAACAACACCTCTTTGTTAACTCACAGTTATGTAGGTCAGAAATCTGTGAAAGTTCAACTGAGCTCTCTGTTTAGGGTCTTAGAAAGCAAAAATCCTGGTATTGATCAGGCTATTCTCTTATTCAGAGGCTCTAGGAAAGAATCTGCTTAGCAGAGCGTTCAAGTCATTAGCAAAATTCCATTCCTTGAGGTCATAGGATTAGATCCTTATTTTCTTGCTGGTTTTCAGCCTAGGACCTTGAAGGTTTCCCAAATTCCCTGTCAGGTGATCCCCTCTACCTTTGAAGTCAATCATAACATGCTGAATCCTTATAATTGGAATCTGACTTTTAATTCTGTCATTTGACAGAGAAAGCTCTGTTTAAAAGGCAAATGTCATAGGTTAAACCCACTTGGACAATCTATTTTTGAATTATAATGCAATATAATCATGGTAGAGATATGTCATCATATTCACAAATTCTACCCACAGTCAGAGAAGAGGAGATTATGCAAGGTTGAGCGTTATTAGGTAGCCATTTTATAACTGTATACCAAAGTGAGAGACAACAGTTTAACAAATAGTTCAAAGTAAATAAAAATGTTATGATAGGTTAAGTATCAACTAATGTAGAAATGTACAGCATAAAGACCTAATCCAGTTTGGGGAGCTTTGGGGATATCATCATGCCATATTATCAAGGAAAAAGCACATTACACAGCATCATGGAAAGTGCTGTTTATGTGGGTGTGTGTACATATTATGTAATATGTATATATCATATCGATATATAGAAGTGGTAATTAACCAACACTGGTGAAATTATTGTAAGTTTAGTTTTTTGGTTTGTCTATATTTTCTAAATTATCTGTATTACATACGTGTGCCCAGTGTATTGAATAAGCGTGACTTGTGGAATGTGATCATTCCACAGATTTTTGCCTCCCATCGTTCATTTAAATTTCAACTGTGCACATTCTTTTTATTGGCAAGATCCAATGTTTTTTTTCCCATTCATTCTGATATCACAGAACACTGTTTCAGTTTAGAAATTGGAATGTCAAAGTTGTAGGATTATGCAAAGCATTATCTTCCTTCCCTTAGCTAAGCATTGCAGTGTACTAGAAATGTTACAATGACCTGGCACTGTGGCACACACCTGTAATCTCAGTGATTTGGGAGGCTGAGGCAGGAGGATGTCAAATGCAAGGTCAACCTCAGGAATTTAGCAAGGCCTTAAGCAACTTAGTGAGACTCTGTCTCAAGATAATAATAATAATAATAATAATAATAATAATAATAAAATGGACTGGATGTGGCTCAATGGTAAAGCACACTAGGTTTGATCATCAGTGCCATGAAAAAGAAAGAAATGCTAAAATGGAAAAAAAAAAAACGTAGGGTATATGCTTGGCAACTTCTTGCTTTTCCTGCTACTATTTCCACACCCCAACCCAGCTGGCACATGGAGATGGCTGACCTTTCTGCATAGAGTTGAGAAAGGAAAAAGAAAAGAGACGAAAAGTCATATTAGGACAATGACTTTCAGTACACAAGCATTTAGTCTTAGAAGATGTTTAAGCCAAGTCTATGTTATGAAAATTTTTGTGAGGTCTTTGGAGAATTTTTTTTTTTTTTTCCCATTGGGAGTCCCTCATCTGTTCTCAGTATCCAACAACTAGGAAATTCTTGAACCTTTTTCTATCAAGTGTGTTAAACCACAAAGAAAAGACTGGAAAAAAAAAAAAAAAAAAAAGGAAAAAGAAAAGAAAATACAAGTATCTCTCCTTAAAATGGCATTTCTCAGATCCTCCTCTAATATTCAACAACCAGATTTGAATCCTTGAATTGGATAATGGGTGTTAAGGTAATTTAATCTTGTTTCTAAATTTTTTTCCAAAAATTTGCATCTTGCCTGGGACCCTCATTTCAGACTCTTACCTATTGTATCTTCATGTAAACACACAGTAATCAGTCACAGTTTTCAGTTTAACATCATGCATATTACTATAGTAGAAGTTACGTTAAGGTGAGAAAAGAGGCAAGGCAATCAACCATGGAGTCAGGACTACAGAAATATCAAGGAAGATGAAGAATTGGAAAGAAAGAAAACATTGGTTCCATTAGACCTGGAGAGCATTTAGAGCAGTGGAAGTAAAAACTAGCTCTCAGGGGACTTGTTGGGAATAGATTGCAAGGAAATGAATGCGATGACTTCCTTCCTGTGGCAGCTGGAGAAGTCCCAATTTCACATGCTGTTGAACATAACAAGCTCTGCCAGCAGATTCTGGAGAAGACCTTGGGCTGACTGGTTCCACTCTCCCTCTGGTTTCTCTATTCAGTCTGTGAGCCATTATAGTGGAGCTTGCCAGCAGACATTATGGCTTTATTTAGAAATATGCAGGCTTGGTTATTTTCAAAGGGAGTCAGTATTTCTCTTCTTTCAGATTGTGTTTGAAGAAGTGGTATGGGAGTTGAGATATCAACCACACCAGGACCCAGCCGTCCCACCCCATCCATTCTTTGCAAGATACTTTTGAAAACTAGTATAACATTGCGTAAGCATTACAAACTGGTATGGAGAAGGAGTGAGGAAAGGGGTAAAGGGAACATGATCCTCATAACTAGTATGGAGGTGATCTAAACTCCTGATGGACAGAACTTTGAGAACAGTAGAAGGAAAGAGGACGGGCACACTTAGCGAGTGACTTGGCAGCACAGAGGCAGGGTCATGCTGTCTCCTTTGGCAGCATGGTGTCTCCACAGTCTCACAATCTTTCCAGGACATGAAATACACATGCATGAAGTAGAATTTAGTAGGTCTGAGCAATGGTTAAATCCTGCCTTTCTCTAGTTTTTTTTTTTTTTCCCAATGAAACAATATGTCATTTTAGCCAATGAATTTCTGATATAAACTGTCAAAGTATGATCTTGGGAGACTTACTGATGGGAATTTTTCTTCATCTTTTTGACTTCAGGTATGTTCTGAAAATGTCACAGAGAAAATATTCATGGAACATTAGTGGTAACTGCTTGCATGGTGTCTTACTTTGCTGTCGTTTCTTTCCTTCTTTCCCATTCTCCAAACTCCCTGTGATTTCACAAGGAGTCAGTGTGTCTTAAAGCCTCACTTTCTCTCACCAAAATGCTTATAAAGGAGGATTTCTGTATGGAGGAAGACTATGGGAAACAGGAAGGGGTTGTTGCCCATTTACAAGTGACAGAAACAGACTGCATGAGGCTCTGGGGTTAGAGGAGCTGGTTTGCTTTGGGACTCAGTTTTTAATATCCTAACAGAAGTAGCAGAGTTCAACATGTTATTTCCCTGATTATGAAATTTAAATTATTGTTTTGATTCACATCACTGGTATTTTCCCAGGAAATTCTTGCCAAGTAAACACTCCCCTAGCTCATTAATTTTTATATTGCATTTTTCACCATGCATCACCTCTGCAATCAAGATTACTCCCTGTGGCTTAAAGTGTGGGAAGCAGATGATCCCATCTAGTGGCCTTTTCCATAGGGCCAATGTTTGAAGGGGTCCATTAACTTCTTGTGGAAGGAAATTCCAAACCGATTGGAAGGCAGAGAAATTAAATCATTTGCAGATACCTTTATCCTCTGTTCTATTTCAAACAAACCCACCCCAACTCTACCTGATTTACAAATAAGGTTCTGGAACCCTGATGATGTTATCTGAAGCTCTTTTGCAAATACAGAAAAATTTTAACAATCATATTGTATTTTTGAAACTTAATAACTCATAAATGTGATTGCATATTTTTATTCTACATATTATATGTGCATGTGCTATATGTAAATACATGTGTATACATGTGTATGCATTATACAATTACAACAAGTATGTGAACCCCTCACACACACTTTAGGTGCTGGCTGGCCATTTTCTTCTTTCTTTAATAAAAGAATTGCCAAATTTTAAATAGGCATATGGTCACTTGGAATAAAGATTGTACTTCCCAACTTCCCAGCTTCCCAACACTTAGCTTGCACAACTAGAAGACATGTGAGCTTTTGTGATTGCAGACTGTGAAAGCTTTTCTAATATGATAGAAAACAAAATACACTGAAGAAAAAAATGTTCATATAGATGGAAAAACTGACAAAAGAACAAATAACAATCTGAAAAAAACTGTCCATCAATCATAGTATAAATAAACAGGTCATTTTTTCTTAATATATCAGCAACTCAACATATTGATGACAAAACAGTCTATAACAACATGCAGGTGAACAGGAAGTTCAACGGAAGGCAATACTAATGGCTTAGACTTGTGGAAATAGGCACAAATCAAATGACTCACAAGGGAAGCACGAAGTTTTAAAGAGTGGCACAGGGAAACAACATTGACGTAGCTTGGCATGGGTGGAAACCTTTCCACTTGAAAATGCTGTTGGAAAATAAACTAGTAAAACTTCTTTGGATGCAATTCCTAATATGTATGGATGTTAGTGCCAACGTGTGTGGATATTAGTGTTCATCTGGTTTTACCCAACAATTATATTTTATATGAATGTAATTGTACTGCTGAGAAAAATCTGCACATACAAGGAAATATATTCAGAAAATATATGTATTAAAAAAGGGTAGAAGTTTTCTAAATTTCATCAAGAAGTGAATGATTAATAGAATCTGCTACATTCATAAATACAGTACTTTGTAGTGATGGAAAGAAATATAATTGTTTCCACAATATATTGTTAAATGAAAAAATCAAAATATAGAAAACTAGTGTATTGTGCTATTGATTGCTAAAATTGTATACAAAATTATCTATATCAGAAATAATTTTTGTCTCTGGAAAAGTTATTAGTATGACTGAGGCAAAGTGGTAGGTAGGAAAATTGTTTTGGTTATCTTTTTTTGTTCCTTTAAAAAACTTTGCCATGAACATAGACTAACTATTCACCAAATGTTTAATTAAAAATTTTTTTCTTCCTAATTAGTGCCACAATCCTCTTGACTAAATATCAATCTGGGTAGTCTCTCAGAGCATCTGTCACTTTAATGTTCATTTGGATTACTGTTGCAACAGAGGAAGAAAGAGTGAATTGACATTTTCTTAAGTACAGCATTATTTATTGAAATGAAGTGTTTTTCAAATTTTAATCTTCCTAACAGATAAGGAAACACATGGAGTACTGAGAGAAAGAAAGGAACTGCTATTTCTTCAATGTCTGCAGTGTTCTAGGCACTTTGTAATCTATGACTCAATTGTCATAAGAGTCTTACAAAATAGGTCTCATTATCCATACTATAAATGGCATGATTAATTTATGAGACTATTAAAAATCTTGCCCAAGTCATCTAAACAGAAATATAAAAACTGATTTGAATGCTGGTTTACTCAGAAATACTAATACAAATTTCAACAGGGATGTCAGCAATAATACCAACAACAAAGCCAACAAAACAAATTTTTTTCATAATTCAGTTTCTTTCACTGATAAACATCCTTATTTTCCTCAAAGATGCCATTACCTTTGTCATTTCCAGTTTACATTTTCCCAGTCCAGTGCTAAACTGCATTTTTTGATTATTGCTTTCCTTCTGGAATTAACCATTGTTCAACTACTTGGCATTTGAAGTATGTTGTGATATGCCATATTTTTACCATGCATTTAAAATCTATTTATACATATGGTATGCCTAGACACAAGTACCTTAAAAAACCTAGTATCTCTTGCCAAGAATAATATGTAGGAAAGAAATTGGCCAAATGTGAAAAGTGCATATCAGATCCTCCTCTTCCTCCTCTTCTTCCTTTTCTCTTCTCTTCTGACTCTATCAAAAGTCAACATTTAGACCCAGCAGAGTGACATCCAACTGGGTTGATGACACAGAATCCATAATACCTGAGAAAAAGAAGTCAGATAAATTGAGTTTAAGAGGTGTCTGTTTGCTTAGTAGAATGTTGGTACCATGTGGAAGTCCAAGTTGTTAGGGGCACATCCTCCAGGAAGGTCAACCTTGTTTAGGTGACTGCATTAAAAAGTTGATTAGGGAGGATTATAGGAGACTGAGAAGGGTGGACTGAGAAGGTAGGCTGCACAAGAAGGGATGACTGAGAAAGAATAAGGTGAAAAAAGTGTGGGTAGCCCAGCCTGGCATTTTGAAGCCCCATAGGGTTAAGAGGAAGACATCTATGGTGGGGTAGAGGTGAGGGTGGGAGGGGTGGAAGAAGACTGGCTTGGTGTAGTGTCAATTCCAATAAGAATGAGAAGGAGATTTTCAGTGGAGAAGGTCTATTCTGTAGAGTGCTTTGAGGGGAGATATCACATCTCACATGACCTGAGATGAGCATCAATTTGAGGCGATATCACATAGTGGGGATGAACAAGTCATTTCATAATGATGAAGAGATTAATTTACTTAGATGACAAAACCATCACAAATGTGAGTTTCAAAATAAATGAAGCAAAAATTACTAGAACTATGAAGAGACATAAAAATACAATTATAGTCTGCATTTTCAACATTGTTGTCTTAACTATTGATGGAACAGGTGCTTATAAAACTAGCAAGGATATATCACTAGTTTAATTCTATTATTAGGCAATTTGACATAATTGACAACTATGAGAAAAATTCAATCAGATGTCAGCAGAATATGTAAGTTTTCAAATGAGTATGAAATATTTACCAAGATGGGGCATATTTTGGCCAGAAAATGTCTGAATAAATTTAAAATTATTTAAGTCATAAAAAGTATGTTCTTTGATTAAAATGGCACTAAATTACTAATCAGATTTTGAGAAAGGGATCACTTGAAAAATCCCCAAATGTTTAGAAAGAGAGTAACAGATATCCAAATAACACATGAACAAATAGAAATCAAAGGACAAATAAGTTTTCTGAACAGAAAAAAAAATGATAGGGTTCCAGCATAGGATTTACTGCACTAAGTGCCTACATTACAAAATAGGAAAAGTCTCAAATCAATGACTTCTGATGACAACTTAAGAAACTAGATAAAGAAGAAAAATACATTTAATATAAAATAAGCAGAAGAAAGAAAACAATGATGATCATGTGGGAAATCAATGAAACAGAAATCAGAAAAATCCCTTGGAAAATTTTAATAAAAACAAAATGTAGTAGAAGATAGAAAATAATTAAAATTAGAGCTGAAATCAATGACATTGAAACAAAAGAACAATACAAAAAATTGACAAAACAAAAAGTTGGTTCTTTGAAAAAATAAACAAAATTGATAGACCCTTAGCCACACTAATGAAAAGGAGAGAAAAAACTCAATTTCCTAAAAGTTGTGATGAGAAAGGAAATATCACAACAGGCAGTATTGAAATACAAAACATAATTAGAAACTACTTTGAAAATTTATGCTCCAACAAAACAGAAAATCTCGAAGACATTGACAGGTTTCTGGAGACATATGATCCATCCAAACTGAATCTGAAAGACATACACAATTTAAATAGATCAATTTCAAGCAATGGAATAGAAGAAGTCATCAAAAACCTAACAACCAAGAAAAGTCCAGGACCAGATGGATTCTCAGTCAAGTTCTACAAGACCTTCAAAAAACTTATTCCAATACTTCTCAAAGTATTCCATGAAATAGAAGAGGAGGGAACCCTTCCAAACTCATTCTATGAAGCTAATATCATCCTGATATTAAAACCAGACAAAGACTCATGGAGGAAAGAAAACTTTAGACCAATATCTCTAATGAACATAGATGCAAAAATTCTTAACAAAGTTTTTGCAAATCACATACAAAAACATATCAAAAAGATAGTGCACCATGATCATGTGGGTTTCATCCCAGGGATACAAGGTTGGTCAACATCTGGAAATCTGTAAATGTAATCCACCCCATCAACAGGTTTAAAGTTAAGAATCACATGATTATTTCAATCAACGTAGAAAAAGCATTTGATAAACTATAGCACCCCTTCATGCTCAAAACAGAAAAAAATAGGGATAGGAGGAACATACCTCAACATTGTAAAGGCTATCTTTGCTAGGAGGTCCACAGCCAACATCATTCTAAATGGAGAAAAATTGAAAGCATTCCCCCTAAAACCTGGAACAAGGCAGTGATGCCCTCTTTCACCACTTCTATTCAACATCATCCTTGAAAATCTAGCCAAAGCAAGTAGACAGACTAAAGAAATTAAAGGGATATGAATAGGAAAAAAAGAACTCAAACTATCACTATTTGCCAATGACATGATTCTCTATTTAGAGGAACTGGATATTTCCACCAGAAAACTTCTTGAACACATAAATGAATTCAGTAATATAGCAGGTATAAAATCAACACTCATATATCTAATGCATTTTTATTCATAAGTGATGAATCCTCTGAAAGAGAAATTAGGAAAACTACTCTATTCACAATAGCCTTAAAAAAAATAAAATACTTGGAAATCAATCTAACAGAGGTGAAAGACCTCTACAATGAGGACTACAGAACACCAAAGAAAAAAAATTAAAGAAAACCTTAGAAGATGGAAAGATCTCCCATGTTCTTGGATAGGCAGAATTAATATTGTCAAAATGGCTATACTACCAAAAGCGCTATACAAATTCATTGCAATTCCAATTAAAATCCCAATGAAGTTCCTCATAGAAATAGAGAAAGCAATCATGAAATTCATTTGGCAGAATAAGAGACCCCGAATAGCTAAAGCAATCCTTAGCAGGAAGAGTGAAGCAGATGATATCACATACCAGAACTTCAACTACACTACACAGCAATAGGAAGAAAAATGGCATGGTATTGGCATCAAAATAGGCAGGTGGTAGACCAATGGTACAGAATAGAGGACACAGAGACAAACCCAAATGAATACAGTTATCTAATATTAGACAAAGGTGCCAAAATCATGCAATGGAGAAAAGATAGCCCCTTCAACAAATGGTGCTGGGAAAACTGGAAATCCATATGCAGCAAAATGAAACTAAACCCCTAACTCTCACCTGCACAAAACTCAACTCAAAAATGGATCAAGGACTTAGAAATTAGACCAGAGACTCTGCACCTAATAGAAGAAAAAGTAGGTCCAAATCTGTATCATATCAGCTTAGGACCAGACTTCCTTAATATGACTCTCAAAGCACAAGAAATTAAAGCAGGAATCAATAATTGAGATAGATTAAAACTAAAAAGCTTTTTCTCAACAAAGGAAACAATCAACAATGTGAAGAGAGAGCCTACAGAGTGGGAGAAAATCTTGCCACACACACTTCAGATAGAGCACTAACCTCCAAATCTATAAAGAACTCAAAAAACTTACACCAAGAATAAAAATAACCCAAGCAATAAATGGGCTAAGGAAATGAGCAGACATTACACAGAAGAGGATCTACTAGCAAATCAACAGATAAATGAAAAAATGTTCAACATCTCTAGTAATAAGAGAAATGCAAATCAAAACTACCCTAATATTTCATCTCACCCCAATTAGAATGGCTACTATCAAGAATACAAGCAACAATAGGTGCTGGCAAGGATGTGGGGAAAAGGGTACACTCACACATTGATGGTGGGGTTGCAAATTGGTACAGCCACTCTGGAAAGCGGTGTGGAGATTCCTTAGAAAACTTGGAATGGACCCACCATTTGACCCAGCTATTCCACTCCTTGGCCTATACACAAAGGACTTAAAATCATCATACTACAGTAATGCAGCCACATCAATGTTCATAATAACCCAATTCACAATAACTAGACTGTGGAACCAACCTAGATGCCTTTCAATAGATGAATGGATTAAAAAACTGTGGTGCATATACATAATGGAATATTATTCAGGTATAAAGAATAATAAAACTATGACATTTGCAGGTAAATGGATGGAGCTGGAGAATATCATGTTAAGTGAAATTTGCCAATCCCAAAAAACCAAAGGGGGAATGATTTCTCTGATAAGTGGTTGATGATACATAACAGGAGTATGGGGAAGTAAGGGAAGAATGGAAGAAGAATGGATTGTGTACATGGAAATGATGGGTGGGGAGGGGGCGAGGGAAGGAAAGATAATAGAATGAGACAATCATCATTACCCCATGTGCATGTATGAATATGGAAATGGTATGACTCCACCTCATGTACAACCAGAGAAACAATAGTTGTACTCCATTTGTGTATGATAAATCAAAATAAAAAAAGAAAGATTATCAAATAGTTTCTAATAAAATAAATAAATTTTAAAATTGAAAAAAATGAAGTATTTGAAAGGATCAATGAAACTGATAAATTTCTAGCCAGATTAATGAGAAAAAAGAAGACAAAAAATTACCAGCATTGGGAATGCTATAAACAAATTTCTAACATGAAATTCCCAGGACTTCTTTTTATAGTATATGGGAAAGCATTATAAGAAGTGTAATGAAATTGTGTGCAATGTACTTATCAGATCTTGTTCCGAGGAGTGAGCTTACATATTGGAAGAAATGAGAAGAGATAAAAGTAAGAATGTGTTATTTCATCATAACGCACATTCATAAACTGGTTTTAAGAAATGAATTCTTTGAAAGACACTAACACATTTCACTCATGCATTAAATGAAAGTGGTGAAGTGCCCCTGGATTCAATCTCTGGTACAAAAAATTCCAGTAAACTTGTAGGTAAAATTTTCCTAACTAGTAAATTATGGTCTAGCTTCAGTGGCGCATGCCTTTAATTCCAGCAGTTTGGAAGGCTGAGGCAGAAGGCTTGCCAGTTCAAAACCAGCCTATCAATTTAGCAAGGCCCTAAGCAATTTACTGAGGTTCTAAGCAACTTATCGAGACCCTCTCTCAAAAAATTTTTTAAATTTGGCTGGGGATGTTGTTCAGCAGTTAAGTACCTCTGGGTTCAATCCCTAGTACCACCCCCACCACCAAAAAGAAAAAAAAGTAAACTACAGGACTAGAAAGTCACACCTATGAATTTTAACAGCTATTTAATTTTAAAAAATAATACCAGTGCTACACAAATCCTTTTAGTAATCATGTCTCAATGATTACTCCTTAGACATTCTAGGAAACCAGTCTCATGCTGATATGAAAACCAAACAGACATTAGAAGAAAGAAAAGCTGCTAAACAATCTCTCTCATGAATATACAACCAAACATTCTAATTAGATTTTTGGAAAATTGGAATCCAATGATATATAAAAAATAAAACATTATAGTCATGTTGGGGTTTATTACAGTAATACAGTAACTTTAATATTAGAACAACTTTTTCTGAGTCACCATATTAACATATTAAAAAGGATGGCTGTATGATAATTTACCCTACATAGAATAAAAGCCTATGACAAAATTGAGTGTTTATTTCTGATAAAAACTCTTAGCAACTTGAAAGTGAGGGGAACTTCCTCAGCCTAACAAAGGACATCTGCAAAAAGCCCACAGGCGGCACCATCTCTAATGACAAAGATGAATGCCTTCCCACTGTGACTGAGAACAAATCAAGAATACCTACCCTCAAGAAAAGTCCTATCAGCATTGTACTGGAAGGTCTACCTGGTGCTTTAAGGCAAGAAAAAGACTCCAAAGGAAACCATATTGTAAGTGAAGTAAAATCAAAACTATATTCATGAATGACATAATTATCTATGTAGAAAATTTGATGAAATAAAATTAAAAAGCTACCAGAGCTACTGAGTTCAACAGTGTTTTAGGATATAAGATTAATACCAAAAAATGTATTTCCATATACTAGCAACAAATAACATGAATTGAAATAAAATCATCACATTAAAGAATGTGAAATCCTTAAGGGTAAATCTGACAAAAACTGTACGTAAAGCTAGAAAGTATTGTGGAGACAAGTTTAAAATGCTAAAAATGAAAACATGTTGAAAGACTCAATGTTGTTAAGAGTAAAAATAAACAGAAGAAAGACCAATGGTGTAGAGGAAAGAGGACAAGGGGAGGGAGAATGGGAAGGAAGTGGGAAATACTGAGGACTGAATTGGAACAAATTATATTCCATGCTTAAATAATTATGTTGTTATAGCAACAGAAAACATTAAAATGTTGGTGCTCCCCAGGAAGATTCTCCAGTGTGATCCCGAGAGTCAGCCCCACCCCAATCCCAAATCCCCTCCCTGCACCCCACCCCAATCCCAAATCCTCTCCTTATAGCCCACCCCAATCCCTTTCCCTCCCTATAGCCCCACCATAATCCCTTCCCGTGCCCTATAAAAGTTGGCAACAAAAGAACTAAGGAGCAATTTCCTGGCACGCTGCTTTTAGGTGTGTGGGAGGTCGTCGCTGGCCAGCTAAAATAAAGGCTTCTTTTGCCTTTACATGATCAGCTTGGATGATTTTATTTTCTTTGGGTACAACAAAAATGATCCCCAATAATATGTATATCTATAATAAAGTGATAAAAAAGTCAGTTTTTCCCAAAAAGATACATAGATTTAACAACACTCCAGTCAAAATCTCATTAGTATTTTTTTTTTGTATCAATTGATAAACTAATTTCTAAAATTCATAGGTCAAAGACTTAGAATAGTCAATATAACCTTGAGTAAGGACAACTGGAGGATTAACATTGTCTAATTTCATGACTTATAAAGCAACTGTGTTGTATTGGTGTTGAGTTAAAAAATATTAAATCAAAGAACTTCTTAATGAAGAGTCCAGAAGTGATACGGAAAATTGATTTTTACAAAATCACAAATGTACTTCAATGAATGGATAGCATGTTCAATGAATGTGCAGAAAATTGAATATATTCATATTTTTAGAAAATGAATATTGCTTTATACCTCATAACATACATAAGCATTAACTCAAAATATCATAGATCTAAATTTAAAACCTAAAACTATAGATATTCTGGGGCTATGTGTTAGGAAAAGATTTCTAAGATAAAATATCAAAAGGATTATTCATAAAATAATTGATAAACTACAGTCTGTCAAAGTTAAAAACTTTGTTAAGTCAATTAAAAGAAGATAGTCTGGGAGAAACTTCTTTGATAAAAGATATGTACTAGAATATATAAAGAATCCTCCAACCTCAATAGTAAGAAAATAATGCAATTAATGGACAAATAAATGATTTGAATAGAAACTTCATCAAAGAAGATACACAGAGAGGAAATATGCACAATAAAACATGCTCAGCACCATTAGTAAATTGGAAAACGCAAATTAAACCACAATGAGATACAACTACAAATCTGAGTGGATGCAATGAAAAAGATTCATCCTATTAATTTTTAGTGAGGATTTGGAGGAAGTGGACATCTATTCGTCTCCCCCACTCCTCCTCTGAAATAAAGAGTACTCTATAATTATATAAATGTGTACGGATGTGAAAACAGCAGGCTGTAAACTTTAAATATGTGCAGTTTATTGTATGTCAATTACACCTGAATAAAGCTATTAAGAATTATTTTTTGGGCAAATGGAAAAACTGTATGGAGTTTGGGGATTAGGTAAAAGTGATGCATCAACATTAATTTGTCTGATTTTCATGTTTATTTTAGAATCTATTTTGAGACAATACTTGGAGAAATCTATTATTCTTGGACCTTTTAAATTACACATATATAATATATATATACCATATATATTTGTTATGAAGTATGTACATATAGTTTCATTCCACTGAAAGCTCATAACAAACTAAGAGAGTGACTGTTTGTGGAAGAAGAAATTAAAGCTGAGAAAGGAAAACATTTTGATCAAGTCTACAAAGTTATCAAATAGAAAAGTCAAGGATGAAATTCAAGAGTACCTCCCCCAAATCCAAGCAATTTTTAAGGGACTGTCCAAAACACTGCTTCAAAAACCAGAAAAAAAAAGTGATATATATTTTTAAAGACTGAACTTAATCCCAGTTCGTTCTGTTTTACTATTTTGCATTTAGAATGCTGTTATAGTCTTAACTCAGATGTCATCCATTTCCACCTTCACCTTCTAAAGGTCATCTTCTAGTATTTTTAGGGGGAAGAGATAATATTTCATGATTATTCTCAAATCAGTTCCACACTTGATGTTTTGATGCTTTTCCACTGTCTCACTGATAACCTTCCAGAAATTCCAAATCATTGCCTGCCCTCCCACAGTGCTGATTCCTCTGCACTGATGTCCACGAAGGCATGACTTTGGGGTAATTTACACTTCATTTCCTCACCCTTTGTTCTCTGCTGTACTATTATAGAGACTTTATGAAAGCTGTCTACCTAAAATAAGGATAATATGTAACTTGCTAATAACGTTTCATATTAATTAGATAAGACAGTGATTTGAAGTGCCTACTACATTACCTGGTTCATAGTATATGCTCAACAAATTATTAGTAGTATATATATATCACTCTGCTAAAATTTTGAGAAAACAAAGGCAGCTGCAGCATAAATATGCCAATAATTTGAAGATTAACATTTTTAATATTGAATTCTTTTAACCACCCACATCCTAAAAAGTTTCTCTTGGTCAAATATACTGTAGTTTATTCAAAGGTCCATGGTCAATGCTATTTAGCAAGTCACCTCCTACCAATTTAGTTCAATCTTTTCTGCTCTTTTTCTATCTCCAAAATTCTTTGAATTTCAAGTAAAGATCAATATTTTGTTTCCTCATTTCTGAGTAATCTTCCTCTCAGAACTCAATCTTCTAGCCACCGAAAGATTTTTAGGTCTTTCTCCAAGCGAAGAGCCCTTCCTAAAGGAAATCTCTAGTTCCAGTCATTAATGTGTGCAAGGAGGCATGTTCACATTTATTTACCCAGTTTCCCATGCATTTATGACAATTTTTTATAAAATAATTATTTTGTAGATTCTATGATCCATCAACTTAAACATATAACCTGTTATGGGTTAGATATGTGGCACATCCCATAAACCCATGTGTGAGACATGCCCATGTACAAATACATTTAGAGGAAAAGTGATTGGTTTGTGAGAGCCTTGACCTAATCAGTGAATTAATCCACCCATGTGATTAATATTTTGTCCTGGGTGAGTAGTGTGCCCACTTGCGCTCTCGCACTCTCTCTCTTTCTCTCTCTCTCACCCTGCTCTCCCTCTCCCTCTCTCTCTGCTTTCTGGTTGCCATGTCCTGAGCTACTTTCCTGTGTTATACCTCAGCTAATCATGGATTGAACCTCTGAAACTGTGAGCCTAAATAAACCTTTCCTCTTCTGCATTGTTCATGTTCAGGTTTTTTGATCATAGCAATGAAAAGCTAACTAAAACATAACCATTGCTATTTTATTCTTAAAAGAACCATTCTGGACTTCCCCCTTATTCTTGTGCTAAGAAAATTTCCTTTGGCATGAAGCTGCTGATTAACTCCTTTGTTAGAATAAGGTGCCACATTTCAAGTGTAGATCAAGGACATGTTTTTAATAAGAGGATGGAAGCAGTTATCCATGGGAAGCTATGAGAGGCTAACCTAATAGCCAGAACGTGTTTTAAAACAGAGAATGCTAAGAATCCTGTATGAAAATATTGCCCGTAACTGGAAAGGACACAGTAACTTGATAGTAGTCTATATCTAACAAAAGACATTTTACACTACATTTATTTACTCCAAAAATACATTCAAAATGAGAGTTATTTTTATGTGCTTTTGAGGGATTTTTTTCATTTCAAAATAAAAGTCTCCAATGTTATACAATTCTGACAAGAGGAAAGACAGAAATTTCATGAAAGTCAATTATACCTAATAAGACAAATTTTCTATCCAGCAACTACTGCTACTTTAAAATAAAAGCAATGGAAAATAAGAATACAGCCTGCACTAATAATTCTCTTACCTGATAGTATGCAGAGCAGCTAATGACTATGATACACAACTAATCCTTGAAACACTGCCTGCTGATGGATGAAAGTGTTGCTCACTTGTCCTGAGAGTGAATCCATATGAACATGGTGGTGAGACCATCTGAAAATATTACTACTTAAATGTTCATACCTCCTATATTTTTCCAAAAATTTAACCCCACGTTAGGAGAAATACCTACAGTAGACTTGTAATATATACTTCTTTTATTTCAATATTCTATTTTTTATTATAATTTTAATGTTGAAATCAATGACTTCCTTCCCGTGATCAACAATGTAAGATAACACTGAAGGAATTGCCAAGTGTACAAAAATAAGATCTGTGAACTTTTCTAATGAGTTGTTCACATTGTTTTAATAGATTTTTAGTTTTAATTACATTCTACTGTCTAAAATATAAACATATCATTAGAAATGATCAGTATGTATTTTTTCTTCTAATTACACAGTGAATCTGCAAGTGTAATATGATGTAAAATGTTGGTAATTTTATATTTCATACCATTTTATTGGCTAAAGCTTACTCTTTCCATTGATTTGTGCTGGAAGTCCCAGGTCTGTAACCTCTCACCCTTTGTTTCCTGTACTGCTTTGATACCCCAAACCAAATGTTAGTTCAATATTCTACTTTTGATTAACACCACCTGTTTTTTAAAATTCTGTGCGTAGTAGAACTTACATATCTGGCGTCCTGACTGCCATCTTCTGCTCCTTTACTGCAGCACATTCCTAGAATTCAGAAAAAACTATGGGAGTCTGAGTAGATGTCCCTGGAGTTCTGATTGCACCTTTCCAATAGTGGCACACCTGACACTATGCATAAGAGGAATTGCCATATGATAAGATTTGTATTGTTTTCTAGCAAGGCTTATTAGAAAAAGCAAGTTCTATTTGGTGAAGTAGCAAATTAAAAATTTCAAAACCTTTCTTGGCCCCCAAATGCTATCAATGGATATGCTACATGGGAAAATAAATTTTTACTACATGTTGGATTTCACACTTTATATAAGTTAAATGACATTAAGATTCATACCAATTAATATTTAGGCATTCAGTATTTAGTCATCATGGTAATTGTTGACTGACGGGCAGATACATTTTTATAGGTCATTTTAGGATTAAATTTCAATTTGTAGTTGCTTGTCTGGGTGCACATGGAACCTGGAAATAGAGGTAGCAGGAATATTTATATTACATTATTATCTATAATACATTAATGACCCCCTCCCCTTTTTTTTGTACCAGGGATTGGATCCAGGGTGCTTAACCATTGAGCCACATCCCTAGCCCTTTTCATATTTTATTTGGAGACAGGATCTTGTTGTTTTGGGCCTTGTTAAATTGCTGAGGCTGGCTTTGAACTTGTGATCCTCCTGCCTCAGCCTCCCAAGCCACTAGAATTACAGGAGTGTGTCACTGTGCCTGGCCCTGAATGACCTGTATCTTCAGTGCTAATTTTTTAAATGTCATAATCATACCTTATACCATTATTTTTGATAACTATTACATAGGAGCTATTTATAGAAGTCAGTGAATTGCATACCACAATCAGCATTTCCAAGAAGGGAACAGTATTTATTTAATGTTTTAGTATATTTGTATTTATCAGGAACCTTGCATATGACATAAGGTATGACATCACCATGCCATTAATTTCAACCAGAATAAATTCCTTATTGGGTATTAATATTTAAACCATTGTAGGGTAGGATTAAATGCATGTTATTTATTAAAATGGCTTATCCACAAAGGTCCTGATCTTTACTTTATGCCCTCATAAATTATAAAAGAAGACAATGTGTTTTTCTTAATAGGTTATGTGTGGATCTATAATTAGAGAAGGAATTCTGGTTTTGGTTAAGCAATTTTTCAACAACTTCATCGCTGGTGAGAAAAACAAAGGCTAAATATTCAGTAGGGATTCACTTCACATACTTTGTTATAAATCAATACTAATTTTAGTAGGAGGTGAACATTTATTGATTTAAAAAGTTAATACAGGGACTTATACTACATCATTGCACTTTCTAAAATACTGAAAATTCAGAGTATTTTTAGGAGTGGATTTGGTATGCTTAATTTGCCTACAAAATTTGCTCCACAAATATTGGTGGTTAAAAGTAGAAAATTTTCCATTGTGAGACTAAATTTTTATTTTTAAAAAGTTAACTCTACTATTAGTGTAGGGGTAAAGTAAAAGAAGGGTATTTAAAAAGTAAACCTGGCACTGTGTATTTAATGAAGAAATCCTAAACTAGTCAAAAGACATTATCAAACATTACAGGTACTTGATAGCTTGGCTACCATATATTTATATGTATAGTGAACTTTAGGACATATTAGAACTTTTATATTTTTTAAGTAGACCTTTCTATAATTAATGCTGACACTTGATGGAAAAAGACCTTATGAAATGTAAATCATGCCAATTTTAAAATCAATAATCAGATCTCATTCTATAGAACATATTTCCCTTCCAGATGAATGGAATTATAAAATATTGGATTTATTTTTCAGAAATGTTTTGTATTAATATTGTTTTTCTTTCTTATGCCATAGGAAACATGTGCAGTAAATCCTGAAATAATATGGCACATAGCTCATATCAATAGGTATTCATAGATTTTATATATTTGATAATTGGTTAAATGTATGTAGAATTGATAATCACAAGGCTAAATAAATGACTCACTTGCAATCTAGCATAACTCTTGTGGTAGAAATGTTCAGAAAAAGGTTATTATTGGCAAGTAATGTCAGATATGCTCTATACATATGGATATGAATTCCAAGCCCTAAAGTACTTCAATTATTTGAACAGCTCTTACTAAAAATCCCACCATAGCAATTAGCCAATGAGATAATTATTAACTAATAGTTTTAAAATAAACTTAGGTGCATTATTCCTATGTCAATGGTTTGGTTTTCCTTGGGGAGGTACTTGTGAGTGTGACTACTGGGTCTTATGATAAGTCTTTGTTCAATTTTGTAAGAGACTAAAGATCCTTCCCAAAATGACAGTACAATTTTGCATTTCCACTTATAAAATATGTGAGTTCCAGATTCTTGCCAACACTACATTTGTTGCTTTCCATAAATTTTGTTATATTGCATTTTAATTTTATTCAATTAAAATATTTTCTTCTTTTTTACATTTCCCATTTTATGGGTTATTTAAAAGCATGTAACTGTTTGATTTCCCAACATATGAAAGCTTTACAAATACTGTGTTGTTTCATATTGATCAGATATCATTACTACTGAGAAAATATTTTACATCATTAAATTTTTTTAATAGGTAAACATGTTGTAGATTATTGCTCAGCTTGCTGACTGTTCCATGTATCCTTGAAGATTGTGCATGCAGTTCCCTGATGAGTGCTCATAGAGGTCAGTCATAATGCTCATGGTACTTAGGTTGGCAGGTTTTGTCCATTTATCACTTACTAAAAAAGAAGCAACTAAAATTTGGATTTTAAAAGTAACTTTATTTTTGCTTCATTTGTTTTAAGGCTCCATTGTAAAGTCCATGCACATCTAGCCATGCCATATCTTCTTGTGAATTGACCTCTTTATTATTATGTGATAATTCTCTTCATCTCAGAAAATAATCTTGTTTTGAGACTACTTGGGTAATAAAACTACTCCAACATGTGTCAATTAGTGTTTGTATTTTATGTCTTTTTCCATCCTTTTACTTTTAACCTATATATTTATTTATATTTAAAGTAGGTTACCTGTAGAGGGCATAATTATGTTTTGCTTTTTATACACTATGAAAATCCTTGCCTTTATATAGGTAAATTTAGATAATATTTTCTTAATGTAATTATTGATATTTTGCTTGAAATGTACCATCTTGTTCATTGCTTTTTATTTACTTCATGTCTTCTTTGAGCTTTTTCTTTTTATCCTTTTTTAAGGTAGTTGATTTTTTTATTACATTTACCTTCACAGTATCTTTTTATACTCTCCTGAAAAACAAACAAAAAAGGTTTCCCAGAGTTTAAAATACACATCTTTAGCCAGAAAATTTATAGAAATAAAATGAAAATGATCCTAAAAATGAATTCAATTGAAAATGTGAAACATCTTTACAGAAATTTGCTTAGAACAGAAAAACCAAATGCTATACCTGGGGACAGTGCCCATGCCTAGCCTAGAGTGTGCCATTCTCATAATTTACAATTGCATAAGGTCAAGAATAACATAAACCTGATCCAAATGAAGTGGTCTTATATTCCTTTTCTTATTTCTCTGCATGCCATCCTGATTTTTAAAATATATATGTAATGCTAGGCTTGAAAGAAGTCCATTCAGCTGTCAGAAGTTCTGAGACAGTTCCTCTTCATCTTGACATTAACTTCTTTATTTGAATACCTCCTGGTGATAAATTGGGGATCTGGAAGCATAAGGAGATTTTCACTGGTTTATCTATTTTATGAGCCAGTTGTACTTTCTGCTGGCTTATGTATATTAGTATGATATATTGAATTCTTGGCTCCAATATTTTCTTATTCATCCTACCCTCATCCCTCAGATCCAGTCAAATTCTGTAGAATCTGCAGTTAGTAACACTAGTGATAGAGTCAAATTTCCCATTACTCGACCTTGGGCTTGGCCATGTGACTTGCTATGTCCAATGAGTATTATCACACTTGATACAAGCAGAGTTGAAACACCTTTATATTTACTCCATCACCATAAGAAGAACCTGATATTGCTGGCCAGGCACCTGATCTGCAACTCAAACCCAAGACCAGCCTGAACCAACTTTGACTGGCACATTCCCAGATGATCCACAGACATAAAGGAATAAATAATTTTCTTCACCACTGAATTTTGGGATAATTTTATGTAGCATCATTGTGACAATGGCTAACTAATAAAGTAACTATTATTGATAGAAAGATTTTTTCATTCTTATAACTAACAAATAATTACTAAATTGACCATCTGAATAAATGCTTAAAATCAAATGAAGATTGGTTAAATGACTTGGAATAGAATATTTCTGGCCTAACGAAATTCTAAAATGTATTGAATTAGTTTTGAGACTTGGTGTTGAGGGATAATAAATTATTATACAAGGCTAAAAAAGTGTAGCTCATGTTATGTAGTGACTAAATAATTGATAATTCAATTGTAGCAATCTGGAGGGCAAATAATTTTATCTACTGAACTCATAGAACTGTAAATTTTTAGGAAAGATGTTGAAAGTGCAGGTTTGTTATTATTAGATTTATTTAACAAGACATCAAAAGAAAAAAAAAATAAGTTCCTAAATAAGCTTAAGTTATTTAACCAATATAGAGACCCTATAGTTAGCCAAGAAATTTTAGAAATGGAAAAATGATAACTTTTTAAACAAATAAGAAATTACATTAAAATATAACGTTAGGAAACAGATCAAAACCAGGATGCCAGAAAGTTTCAGTATGAAGATCAAATCAAAGTTATATCTGTCATGCCTTTTTTTCCAATATGTTTTTAAAATATTTTTCATTGTAGATGGACACAATACTTTTATTTTATGTGTCTATTTTTATGTGGTGCTGAGGATGGAACCCAATGCCTCATACATGCTAGGCAAGTGCTCTACCCCTGAGCCACAACTCCAGCCCTGTCAGGCCTTTGTAAAAGACCCCTCAAAGAATTAAGATGATACTCAGTCAATGTTTTGACATTCAATCAATGTTTGATTGAACGTGTAAGTACTTAGATTAAAGATATGGTCCCACAAAATCCTGAAATGCTCAAAATACTTAAAATTACATTTAGAGAGAAATAAGTATCCAGTAGAGAAAGAATTGACTTATTAATTTGTAGTCAACTGAAAGCAAATACATGGAAAACCAATAACTTTTCTAACTGAATTGTGTTGGCAAATGTGCTACCAGACTAGACTAAAGGAGACTAAATTATTCAAAACATAAAAGCTTTGAGCCTCTGACTTTCTATAGGAAGGAGTCAGAGTAGGAACCTTTCCAATGGCAGAAAGAGCTCATTCCCCAGTGCTCTCTTCAGAAGTGTCAGGAGGCTAAAGGGAAAAGGAGGACTTCCCCAAAAGAAGACTCAGGAGTCTGAGAAATTGGTGGAACTGAAGTGTCCAACAATGGATCAGAGCCAGACTCAGACCATGAGTTATTCCTTACATGCAAAGTAGGGGGTGAAGGGAATAATTTCCTAGCAGGGATGTGAGAATTACTATGTATGAGTGACAACTTTGTTAGCAGCCCCAGTTTTTCTTTTGTCAAAAGGGAGTGTTTAGTTTTATGCGTCCCAGTTCCACTGTTATAGGGTGGATATGTTGGAGGCTGTGTTTTCTTTAATTCGTACGTCTTTGGATAAAGATAATTATCTGTCTCCTGGATGTAAATTACTGTAACTTGAACTTCAAGCGTAATGCCATGACTGAATAAGATTTATAAGAATCAGAATGGGAATGAATTTTTTTCTGATGGAGGGAAATGAAATGTGATTAAGAAGTTGGACTGTTTTAGATTAAATAATTGGTCCCAGTCACTTATACCCCTCTGATCAATGCTGTTTGTTATATGGATTATAAACAGTTTTCCAGTAGAGACAGCCTGTACCTCCTCACACATTGACTTTGGGTTTATCTATGTAACTAGCTTCGACCATGGGATTTTAGCAAAGGTGGTGCTGAGAGAGAATCAAGAGTGGTTTGGGGAGGTTGGTCCTTGATTCTTGAGCTTCTTCCCACTACATAGAAGATGTGGAATAGCTAGGAGTCATATCAGATGCAGATAGAACCTGAAGTTTGTATCAAAACTCATCTGAGAATAGATTAGATCAGCTGACTTCAGTATGTGGGAGCAAGAATGATTACTCTTTTTTGCCATTGTGTTACAGGTGACTTTTTAATATACCATGTTACTGAAGCAATAGTTAACAGTAAAAATTGTGTTCGAGTACTCTGGGTACTGGCTATGCTTGTCTTTCTCCCAAATCAAGCAAGTCTATTGTTGAAATTTGTCAACTGGTAACTATACAATAGTAAGGTAAGGTATTTCATTTTAGGCAGAGATTCATTTAAAGATAAATTAAGACCTTACGGTATTTACACAGGTATCAAAAATATAGTGATAGAGTCTGGAAATAGATCCATTCTATGCATACAGGGACTTTATATGTATATGCTATTAATATAAATAGTTGAGGATTACCAATTGATGCTCAGAAAATCAGAGGAAATGTTATTTGTTAACACATGTAAACTCAAAACCTCAAAATAGAAATAAAATTTGTAAATCACTTGGAACAAAATATTGAAGCATATTTTGACAGAGGGGTAGAAAATAATTTGTTAAACAAGACATAAAGGCTAATAGCTGACAGTAGGAGATTGACAAATTTGACAAGATAAAATTAAAATTAGCTCTGTTGACAGTGTGAAAATAAAATAGACAGCTTTCGAAGGGATTTTTTTGCATCCTTATAACTGAAAAATGATTACTAAGTTGACCATCTGAAGAAATGATTCAACTCAAATGAAGAACATTCCAATTTTTCAAAAACCTGGGGGAAAGGATATAAGAAGCAACTAACAAAGTAAAATACTAAACAAATATGAATATGATGAAAGTGCTTAATTTTGCCAGAAATCATCTATATCAAAATTAAGAGAAGATATTATTCACATTTTTAATTGACAGAATTAAGATTCTGATGATACCAATTGTTGAGGATGTTGGAAAACAGGAATTTTGAGGCAATATTACTGAGAACTTAAATTTATGTTTTCAATGAAAGAAAATATTTAGCAATAGCTAGTATATTCTAAAAAGTTCATATTTGATTCAGGCACACTCCTTCCTAGTATATATCCTCAAGAAAAATTCTATGTGCATGCCACATCTATGATGTTTCAATTCTGCTTTTTTTTTGTTTTACACTTTAAAATCTAATTTTTTAAAAAATAGAAAAATACACAGTCTTTAGGAGAATGGGTAAAGCACGTTTCATTCATGAAACAGAATATTGTACGACAAAGTACACCTGATCTGCATACTGATTTTAGGATAAAGGTCTCAAATGAATAGGAAAGGGGAGTAAAGGGCTAAGGTGTCTGGTCTTAACTATATGAACTCACTCAATTTTAACACAAAAACAATTGACAGATATGTCCATGTATATCTGTTCTCTGTGGTGGGTACAGAGTTATTTTTCTACATTCTTTTATGTTTGATATATTTCATAGCTGAATTTATAAATTAAAATAAAGGTAAGAGATAGTACTGTGCAAGGTAAAATCTGTTAAATCCTGAGAAGCCTATATATATATATATATATATATATATATATAATATCAACTTATTAAGAACATAAACAGATGGGATGTCATGTTAAAAACCAATATGGCAAAATGGAATTATTCTCATGAGGAACATGGCAGTTAGAAGACTGGATTAACGTACTAGCTCTGTCATTTACCAAATGGGAATTAGGCATTGGTGGTGCCCTCCTGAATATAATCCAAGAAACTTGGAAGCTTGGGCAGGAAGATTGCTGGCGGAGTTTCAGGCCAACCTAGACAACTTAATGAGATCCCGTCTTAAGAAGAAGAAGAAAAAGGAGGAGGAGGAGGAGGAGGAGGAGGAGGAGGAGGAGGAGGAGGAGATGGAGATGAGAATGGCTTAGAGACATTTTATTTATTTTATTTCACTTCTATGAACCAACCTCAGTGTTCTTTCTCAATATTCAAATGAAGAAATAAATTATATTTTGAAGATCTTTCTAGATCCAATAAACAGACTAAAAAATTAACTATATTCCCTATATTATGTATATTTCCCATAGAACTTTTAAAAAAATCAAAAAGGCAAATAACAAATTTATTCAATATTTAGCTTTAAGTATTTTCAGATTTTCTTAGGCTCCTAGTTAACCAAGACCTTAAAAACACAGAATAAAAGAATGCAGAGTGTGGAGATAGGCAAATTTGGGCTAAAATCCCATTTGGCCATTTGGAAAGCAGTATGGAGATTCCTAAGAAAACTTGGAATGGAACCACCAATTGACCCAGTCACCCCACTCATAGGTTTATACCCAAAGGACTTAAAATCAGAACACCTACAGTGATGCAGCCACATCAATGTTTATAGCAGCTCAATTCACAATAGCTAAACTATGAAACCAACCTAGGAGACATTCAAGAGATGAATGGATAAAGAAAATGTGGTATATATGCACAATGGATTATTACTCAGCCTTAAAGAAGTATGAAACTATGGCATTTAACAGTAAATGGATAGAATTAGAGAATACTATGGTAAGTGAAATAAGCCAATCCCCAAATACAAAAGGCTGATTGTTTTCTCTGATCTGCAGATGCTCACAATGGTTTGGGGGAACAAACAGAGGTATTTTGGACTAGACAGAGGGGAGTGAAGGGAGGGGAGGGGGTGTGGAATAGGAATGATAGTAGAATGAATCAGACATTATTACCCTATGTGCATATGTGATTACTTGACCTGTGTGACTCTACATCACGTACAACCAGAAGGATATGAAGTTGTACTCCATTTATGTATGATATGACAAAATGCATTGTAGTGTCATGTATAACTAATTAGAAAAAATTTAAAAATACATCAAAAACAAACAAAAAATCTTTGTTTTCTTACGTCTAAGACTTTTTTCTTCAATCTAGTATATGGAAAGAATATCAAAATTGTTAGAATTGTGGTAAGAATTTGAGATAATGCAAGCAATGTATCTGATATTATTAGTTTTTTTGGTTGTTCTGTCATCTTCAAATAGGGCAATGCTTTAGAGAAAAGCATTTATCATTTCCTGGCTGTGGTTTCAACAAGTTGCTTAATCTTTCTAGGCAGAAGTGCCTCATCTAAAAATAAAATCTGGGGCTGGATTGTCTCAAAGACTCTAATCAAAATTTCAGTGAATTTAATTAATTTATTCAAATGTAGCCCTGTAGTGATTGGACTTAGCAAACTTTATTTAGATCCCAGAATATATTCCATGCTATATTCTAAGGAAATATGTACAAGTAAGTCAGTCTTATGCCACACTGTGAAAAGCATCCCCTTACCTTGAACCTTTTAAAATTAAATTGATCATCTGTTATTAACCTAGGTATCAGCAAATTTGGTATTTATTAGTAATAAAATTAGGATCACATTGAGAAAAATCTGCTATTAAATTAAAATAATTATATTAAAATATTGTTTCACTAAAGGTCAAGGGCTTTCCTAGTCATCTGCATATTAATATTACTGTATAACTAGTCCTAAGGGATCAGGCTTAACTTGGTATGTAGGAAAGTCCTCAGTTGTTTTACTGCTCTGTCATACCATTTAGTTAACACAGGAACCCTTACCACAAAGAAATTATTAAGACCTGTGGAAGCTGTTTTCATTATAAAATACCATTTGTAAAATCCAACTTCTGGTATGAGAGCCAGTCCAATTTAATTATTATAATTTAGTGACATTTTTAATGAGAGTGTCATAAAGTATGACCATTTTTACAGTAAGTGGTCTATGAGTGTTTTTTCTCTACTGTTTTAATAAGGCCATGGATAAGACATTTTTGCTTTCCAATTAATGAATTTTTAAAATTCTACTGGTAGCTTCCTTATTCTTGATCTGTGGATGTAAATGAGATGAATATATAATGAGCTGAGGTTGCTTGCATAATGTTAGGACAGCTGTAACAGTAAAATAATTTTTCCATTTATTGAATAACTATCATGTCTAGACCCTTCAGAGATATTATTTTAATCTTTGTGTTAGTTATGCAAAACTAATGATATCCTCTTACTATGGAAAAAATGGAGAATGGGATGCTATTTATTCTCTATAACCAGTTAATAAGTAGCTGAGACCCAGTAGGAATCTAGTTTTGTTTAACTGTTTTTATTTAAATTTCATACTGCTTTCATGATGCGACATGAAATGATGCGACACTTAAGGAACAAATCCTAGGCGACTCCAGAGGGCTTATGGCATCGAAAAATTAGAATAAGGCAGGTGATGAAGTATTACCTGTGATTTACTCATCAGCTACTGGTTTGCCCAGAACTTAACATTACTCTTGATTGCAACCTAAATATGAATGAGACATACTGACTGGTATTGAATATTGTGGAACAAATCAGACCTAAGGAGGTAGGGAGGGAAAGGAATACAGAGCTTCAAACACAAGATATTTAATGACATCTTCCAGCAACAACAAATCAGTGTTTCTGGTTAGAAAATGTCTCTCTATCCTCAGTCTTCCTCAAACTACTCCCAGACAGTGTGCTTCATGGCATGTTTGACAGTCCCTCTCCCTTTCATTTATCATGCAATTTATGTCATCTTTCTCTCTCTGTCATCTTTTAGAGTTGAAAGAGGTAGACTTTCCTTTTTACCCAACATCCCTGTTTGCCTAGACTTCCCCTTACATAAAACTATTTCATCCTGGCAATAATAATTTAAATGAGGACTAAAAAATTATAAAAATCCTTTCTCTTTGAAAGTTGCCTTATTCTCAAGCCAGGTGGTCTACAGCAGAGTGTTATTTTGAATATCAGTCTTTCTGTGACTGCTCACTGTAGTGTGATGATTTTAATTCCTTTGGGAGTGGGATGGCTGGGTCAAATGGTGGTTCAATTGGAAGTTTTCTTAGGAATCTCCATACCACTTTCCATAATGGTTGCACCAATTTGCAGTCCCACCTGCAATGTTTCCCCCACATCTTCACCAACATTTATTGTTGCCTGCAGCAAAATAAATTGAACCCCTGTCTCTCACCCTGCACAAAAATCAACTCAAAGTGGGCCAAAGACTTAGGCACTAGAATGGAGACCCTGTACCTAATAAAAGAAAAAGTAGGCCCAAATTTTTACCATGTCAGCTTAGGAACAAAAATCTTCAACAAGACTTCTAAAGCATAAGACATAAAATCAAGATTCAATGAATGGGATGGATTCAAACGAAAAAAGTTTCTTCTCAGCAAAGGAAACAATGTGAAGAGAAACCTACAGAATGGGAGAAAATCTTTACCACATACACCTCAGATAGAGCATTAATCTCCAGGATATATAAAGAACAAAAAACTCAACACCAAAATAATAATAATAACCCAAATGGGCTAGGGAACTGAATAGATACTTCACAGAAGGAATACAATCAATCAACAAACGTATGAAAAAATGCTCAACATCCCCCACAGTTAGAGAAATGCAAATCAAAACTAAAATATCATCTCTATCCAGTCAGAACGGCCCAGTTTGTTTTTAACTGATTGCTTGACTTACCATATAAAATGCTAACATCAAAATGATGGGGTTGCAAAGATGCTCTCAACTGGCATTTCATGCAAACGAAAATAGCACAAAAAGAACCAATGGAATTTTATGTACATGAAAATAAGAACTATAGGTTAGTTCAGGCCCTACCTCTTTATACAACTTTATACACATGAGACTTTGTGAGTGCTATGGACTGAATGTGTCCTCCCACAATTCACATGGTGAATGCGAATCCCCCAGTATGGGTGTATTTGGAGACAAGGGTGTAATTAGGGTTAAAGGAGGTCATGTGAGCATTGTTAGTTGGCAGCTAGGCCAACAGACCAGAAAGAGAACCCTCACCAGAAACTGACCTTGAACTTCCAGCCACTTGAACTATTAAAAAAAGAAAATTTCCAATCAGCCTAAGCAGAAAAAGTGAGCAAATTGATTTTGTTCTCATTATATGTTAAGAAAATAAAATGGAATGTGGTAAATAAGTACAATTACATAAATCATTTTTATATAAATTCTTAATATATTTGTTGAATAAATGAAAAATATCTTTGAGGTCATCATCTGAATAATGTCTAAAATTTTCAGTATTATTGGACATTGGATGTCTGTGGCGTGCACTTACTCAAAATTCATTCAGCTTCTTAAAAATTCACTAGGCATAAACCTCTAGTAAGAGCCAAGATCTTATGAAATATATCTATAGGCTTCCCTTGTAGAGGGAAGCAAACTCAAGCACTATTCAAAACCTCTCCTATTTAAGGAAGTTTCTGTTCTATAACAGTCTTTTCCCCGTAGATCAGGGGATCCAAACTTACTTCCCTACCCGCCTTTTAGCAGTTTTATTTTGTTGTTTCTCCTTTGTATTTATTACAGAGACTAACACAGGATATCATTATTAACTTTTGGAAAAATAAAAAAAGTATTTCAATGTAATATGTCATTTTAATAGTGATGGGGGATTAGTTTCAGATAAGGTTCTTAATGACCACTGGGGCACTTAAGGACAGATTTAGAAGTTCAATTACTAAGTGTAAGAGGCATTACAGAAACCTCTTTCGACAACTATCATATCTTCAGTGTGTAATAATTTCATATTAACCATTGCCAAGGTTTAAAAAATAGGTAAAGATGTCAAATTTGCATCAAGAAGAGTGCAAAAGGAGGATGAGCAAGATCCAGGTTAGGAACTAAAGACAAGACAATTGCCCAGGGAATGTGGTAGTGCTCTATGGATTCCCAGCCATAGCAGGGAGATAAGCAGGATGTGCAAGGAAACCTTACATCTAGATCAACCTTCCCAACTCTCCATTGGATCAAACTGGAAAGCCACTGTCAAGTAATTCTGGCCCATGCCAGAAGGATTCATTATCCATCAAATGATCCTTTTTGCAAATGTAGCATCTATTTCCTCATTCATTCATTTATTCATCCATCCAAAAATTACTGATTGTCTTATATGTGCCTAGAACTAGTCTAGGCCATGGAGTTATTGCAGTGACCAAACCAGAATCACTTTTCATAAAGCTTACATCATGTGGTAAGCAATGGGTCAGATAGTCCATAACCACTTACATAAATGTATAGACATAATTGAAGGAAAATGAAGTGGGACAAGTGGATAAAGAGAGATGAAAAGAGGAAATGCTTTAAGTTGAAAAGTCAGAAGGTCGTTCTGAGTACAGGTCAGAATAAAATGAGGAATCAGCATATCTGGAAGAACTCACCAGAAAAAGAATAGTAGTGCAAAGTCCTGAATTAGACTGGTTTACAGGGTTAAAGAAGTGCAAAGAAACCAATGTAACTGAAATGGTCCAGGCAAAAGTCAAAAGTATTAGGAGAAGAGATCTGAAAGAAGTGGAAGACCAGACTTTGTAAGTCTTTGTATTGTTTTATTCTGTAAGATTGGGAAGTCATTGAGAGTTTTTAGCATAAGAATGATATAATCTTATACTTCAAATTAACTCTGGAAATTCTTCCTCTAAATATATTCTTAAATCTTATTTAATTAGTTCTTTCTTTTTATAAAATTATTTTTTTAAATTTTACAGACTTCATTTTGATTCATCGTACACAAATGGGGTACAACTTTTCAATGGTTGTGCATGATGTACATTCATACCATTCATGTAAATCATACGTGTACATAGGGTAATGATGTCTGCCTCATTCTACCATTTTCCATAACCCCCTTCCCCTCTCATTTCCCTCTTTGTAATCTAAAGTTCCTCCATTCTTCTCTCACTCCCCATGCGCCTGCAACCCGATACTATATCATCATCCACTTATCAGGGGAAACATTCAGCCTTTGTTTTTTTGGGATTGGCTTATTTCACTTAGCATGATATTCTCCAATTCCATCCATTTATCTGCAAATGCCATGATAATTTTCTTCTTTATGGCTGAGTAGTATTCCATTGTGTATATGTACCACAGTTTCTTTATCCATTCATCTATTGAAGGGCATTTAGGTTGGTTCCACAGTCTACCTATTGTGAATTGAGCTGCTATAAACATTGATGTGGCTGTGTTATTGTAGTATGCTGATTTTAAGTCCTTTGATTATAAACCAAGGAGTGGGATAACTGGGTCAAAAGGTGGGTTAATTCCAAGTTTTCTAAGGAATCTTCACACTACTTTCCAGAGTGGCTGTACCAATTTGCAAGTCTACCAGCAATGTAAAAGTGTGTCTTTTTCCCCATATCCATGCCAACATCTATTATTGTTTTTGTTCTTGATAATAGCCATTCTAATCAGAGTAAGACGAAATCTTAGAGTTGTTTTAATTTGCATTTCTCTAATTTCTAGAGGTGTTGGACACTTTTTCATATATTTATTGATTGCCTCTATATCTTCTGTAACAAGTCTGTCCAGATCCTTAGCTCATTTGTTGATTGGGTTCTTTGTATTTTTGGTGTAAAGTTTTGTAAGTTCTTTATAAATTTTGGAGATTAGAGCTCTATCTGAACTATCTGAAGACCTCTATAATGAAAACTGTAGAATACTAAAGAAAGAAATTGAAGAAAACCTTAGAAGATGGAAAGATCTCCCATGTTCTTGGATAGGCAGAATTAACATTGTCAAAATGGCCATTCTACCAAAGGTGCTATATATATTCAATACAATTCCAATGACATTCCTCATAGAAATAGAGAAGGCAATCATGAACTTCATCTGGAAGAATAAGAGGCCTCAAATAGCCAAACCAATCCTGAGCAGAAAGAGTGAAGCAGGAGGTATCACAATACCAGACCTTAAACTGTACTACAGAGAGATCCAAGATGGCGGATTAGAGGAAGGCTGCATTCCTACTTGCTCCGTGGATTCCTACTTCCTCGGGATTCAGACAGCAGGAATATGACTCTCAAAGAGATTTTATATTCAAAGCACATATAAGGGGTCCCCAGGTGCCGCTCCAGAACCAACTCAGCCGGGCTGGGCTCGGCCCGCCGCGGGCAGCTACGATCCGGGAGCGCCAGACCCTGCAGCTGCTTCGGAGCCACCGACCTGGATCTGCGCCAGCCAACAAGTGAGTGCGGGTCCCCAGTAGCGCTTTGGAGTCACTGGCCATGGCTCCAGCACCAGCCGGCGGCCTCCCAGGCAGAGACGGAGCATCTCAGGCTACCTGGGGCATTCAGAGGCGTCTGGGAAACTCTGTGATCGCGGACTCTGGCGGGGAGATGGAACTACCCCACGCCATTTTGGCGGCTTAACTGGCGGAGAAGGCCCATTACCAGCTTCCTGGGGCCTCCAGCTGTGTCAGGGGAGCTCCAGCCGGGAAACTCTGGGAACGCAGTCTCTGGCTGGGAGTGGGAACTATTCTGCCCCACTTCTGCAGCTTTCCTGGCGGAGAGTGCCCATCTCGGGCTTCCCAGGCCTTCCAGCCGAACCTGGAGAGGTTGGCCCAAAGCCCCTGGGATTGCTGACTCCCGCGCAGAGGTGGAACTGCTCTGAGTTTGGCGGCTTCCCAGGCAGAGGGGGTCCATTTCCAGCTTCCTGGGGCCGCCAGCAGTGTCAGCAGTGTCTGGAGCGATCCAGCAGGGAGCTTTGGGCCTTTGGCAATAGCTCACAGTGTCCCCAGGAGAGAGCAACCACCTGCCACTGCCTGAACCCCCAGCGAGGAGTTCAGGTCAGCCTGGGCTCTCAAGCCCAGTGTCTCCATCACTGAGCACCGTTCTGTGACACCACGCCAAATTGATCTAGTGCCCAGGCCCACATCCAGGCCCGGAGTCTACCACCTTGCTGTATCTAATTGTCTATCAACACTAGGCTGCCTCTGCCCAAAAGCATTGATCATTCCCAACCTGGAGGTAGTGGGACAGCACCTTTCTTGGGTCACCACTTGATCAAGCACCCCTCAAGCAACAGAGGGGAAGATACACGAGCACCATGAGAAAACACGGGAAGAAAGTGTCCCAATTAAACCTAGATGATATATCAAGAGAACCCAATGACAGCATGGTAGAAGGAATGACAGAAAGGGAGTTCAGAATGTTCATAATTAAAGTGATCGGAGAAGAGAATGATGTGAGGAGAGAGCAGATTCAGGCTATGAATAATCAGCTAATAGAGCAATTGCAGGAAGCAAAAAATCACTTCAATAAAGAGATAGAAATTCTGAGAAAAAAACAAACAGAAATTCTTGAAGGAAACAAGGAAATGAAGGAAACAATAAACCAAGTTAAAAACTCAATAGAAAGCATAACTAACAGAATAGATCACTTGGAAGATAGAACCTCAGACAATGAAGACAAAATATTTAATCTTGAAAGCAAAGTCGAACAAACAGAGAAGATGGTCAGGAATCATGAACGAACCCTCCAAGAAATATGGGACATCATGAAAAGACCAAATTTAAGAGTAATCGGGATTGAGGAAGGCGCAGAGATACAAACCAAGGGTATGAATAATCTATTCAAGGAAATATTATCAGAAAATTTCCCTAATATGATGAATGAGATGGAAAATCAATTACAAGAAGCTTACAGGACACCAAATGCACAGAATTACAACAGATCCACACCAAGGCACATTATAATGAAAATGCCTAACATACAAAACAAAGATAGAATTTTAAAGGCTGCGAGAGAAAAGAATCAGATTACCTACAGGGGGAAACCAATACGTATATCAGCAGATTTCTCAGCCCAGACCATAAAAGCAAGAAGGGCCTGGAACAACATATTTCAAGCTCTGAAAGAAAACGGATGCCAACCAAGAATCTTATACCCAGCAAAACTTACCTTCAGATTTGATGATGAAATAAAATCCTTCCATGATAAACAAAAGCTTAAAGAATTCACAAAGAGAAAGCCTGCCCTACAGAACATTCTCAACAAAATATTCGAAGAGGAAGAAACGAAAAATAACAATCTCAGTCATCATGGGGAGGAACTACCCTAAAGAAAGAGTCCATCAAAGGAGAAACAAAGTTAAGCTAAAAACCCTAAAAAAGCTAAAATGACAGGAAATACAAGTCATATCTCAATAATAACCCTGAACGTAAATGGCCTAAACTCATCAATCAAAAGACATAGAGTGGCAGACTGGATTAAAAAGAAAGACCCAACAATATGCTGCCTTCAAGAGACTCATCTCATAGAAAAACATGCCCACAGACTAAAGGTGAAAGGTTGGGAAAAAGCATACCATGCACACGGACTGAGCAAAAAAGCTGGGGTTTCCATTCTCATTTCAGACAAAGCAGACTTCAAACCAAAGATAGTCAGAAGGGATAAAGAAGGACATTTCATATTGCTTAAAGGTAGCATAAATGAACAGGACATATCAATCATAAATATTTATGCACCAAACAATGGCACATCCATGTATGTCAATCAGATCCTTCTCAATTTCAGGAATCAAATAGACCAAAACACAATAATACTCGGAGACTTTAACACTCCTCTCTCACCATTGGACAGATCTTCCAAACAAAAATTGAATAAAGAAACTATAGGACTCAATGACACAATCGCTAAT
>JAJEJO010004625.1:0-108008 GCA_020662805.1 Glaucomys volans
TTAACTTTTCTGTTATTTAAGAGTCTAAAACCTGGATTAATTATACCTGTACTTTAGAAAAAAATAATTCCTTTGCTGCATGAACCATGAAAACAAAATGCACTGATGATCTTTAAATGACCCAGAAACCAAGATAATTATAGTTGTAATTAATTACATAACATGACGTCTCCTGGTAGTTGGCTAGAGGTCTAACCCAGAAAATTCCGAGGTTGGAAAATTTGAATTTTAGAGACTTATCGCAGACACAGAGCCAGGTAAGCACTCACCGATTCCTAATCTTTCTCTCAGCATGTTTGACCTCAGGCAAAAATCACTTAACCTGCTGTTATCTCCCTTGCTGATCTGTGAAATGGGGATGGGGGTCCTGGACCAACTCAAAGGGGAAGCAGCGCCGAGCCCTCCGTTAATGATTTGAAGTGAAATGATTTCACACAGCAAACATTCCAAGAATTTTAATAAAGCCGGTGGCTAATAGAATGGCATTAAGAGCCAGGAAGTGCCAACCGGGTTTATCAGAAATCGTCTGAAACAGCTTTCATCTTCCCGTCAACACATATACTTAGGTATCCCAGACTGCGTTCCCAACATGCAAGGATCCCTTGCTTACTGAATATTTGCATTAACTCATCCTGTTTTAGAAAAGAACCTTAGACATCTGCACCCCATCTTTTGCAATGCACTTATTTATAACAACGAAAAATAAAACCCAAACCTCCTGATGTCTGCCCCCAGGATCCATTCCCTGGCTCATGGGATGGGGGAATGGCCAGCTAAGGGCAGAGACACTTGGTTCTACCTACTAAATGCTTATGTGTCACTTTGTGTTTAAGTCAAGTCACATGCAAAATTTTTTTCTTTGCAAAGTATCTTGTATCATAGAATATTTACCTAAAGTAGCACCAAATAGAAAAGTGTTGCTCATATTATCATTACCAAGAGGATGAAATAGGATTAACTAAGGTATAAAAATACAGGCTAAGGAATAAGAGAGACAAGGCAGATTATTATTTGTTGTTGTATTTTTTTACTCAGGCATGGTGCTCTCGGGACAAAGCTTTTCCAGACCAACAAGGAGCACCGATTTTGAACTTGGAATGAGATTGGGTTTCTGTAGAAGCTGGGTAACTTTCTACCTCTTAAAAGGAACTCAGGGATCCAGAAATGTATGCAAGAACGGCTAAGCACACCCGAATAAAGCATCTGACCCTACACAACACTCCCAGGGAGACCAATGCAGATCTCACCTTTATAGGTAAGAGATTTGAAGGTCCCAGATCTAGCCTTCTACTCTTTCCAGCAAAATGAGGTTCCTGCATAATTCCCCAAAATTCCCTTTTAATTTAACCTAAGCCAACCTTGCTGTTATTGTCAGAACTAATTGCCAGTCTAAAATATTAGACTCATAGTAGTTTGAGACTGATAAGAGAGGACAGGAGAAGTTTCGGAATGAGGCAGCATGGACTTGAATGTTGACGCTGTCATTGGGTAGTTAGCGATTTGGTCACAGAAGCAATTTTACTTTTTTGAGATTCAGAGTCTTTATCTTAGGGATAATGATATTAATCTCCCAAGGTTATTGAAGTGATCAAAAAGGATAATGCATGCAAAATGGCAAGCATTAATCAGAAACATAGTGGGCACCCAAAATGTTCTTTCTCCTTCTTAAATGCTCACAAACACATTTACTGCTGCAACAGGGCCACACAGTATAACTCTAGGATACCTGCCCATCTCCTTCCACCAGTGCAGATGTTTGTACAGAGTGATTTCAATCACTCGAGACCTCATTTAGATTCGTGAAGGCTAGGGCCTTCAAATGCAACTTTTAGCAAGTTAGAGAGGAGACAGACTCTGAATGGAATGAGAAGCACGACATCGCTGGCTTTTAAAATGCACAGTTGTTTGGAGATCAGATGGATGAAAGTTCACAGCAATAGCTGCTTAGGTCCCCAGAACATACCGGTGCAAACAAAGTCGTTAAAAAATTGCTGGGAGCACAGGTACATGATAGGGTATGTGCGGTTGATGAAAGAGGAAAAGCTTAGATATTTCTAGAAGACTCATATTTCAAAAAATTTTGTGTTTTAACGTTTGGACATGACAGTCACCTCTTTACCCCATGCAAACTGACCTTCCTGTCGGGTCCCTGTGATGGCTGTAATGTGGAGGAGGGGTCAGGGTCTGGAAGATCCTGGGACACTTCTTGAATAAAAAGCATGAATATAGATATTGGCTTACGGCTACAGTCTGCAGGAGACCGTATGCCATATCTCGCAACCCAAGACCTCATGAATTATTCAAGTGCACAGAATAATCCAGCATGACTAGGAATAAGCCACACATCAACCAGAGGGGAACGCCGCACGGGGCAGACCAAAGATGTGCTGGGCTCTTACCTCCATTGTGCCCAGCACCGTGCCAAACTCAGAGGAAGCACACACCCCTTCTACAGTGGAAGGAAAAATACAAAAGGCTCAGAGAAAGAAGGGAAATTGGATTCCACAGCATGGAAGACGTTTAACCCCATACTGAAACCTGGCTGTCTCTGTGCCTCACATCTGGGCTCCATGCACATCCTCTACTTCACCTCCCAAACCCCAGTGTTCACAGTGAAGTCCTGGTGAATGGCCCTTCCCTCCGCACCAGCACAGCTACAGAAACCTTTCTGCCATTGCTGGGTCTGTCTGCCTCTCCATGTGTGTCTTGGAAAGATACTTTATCTTTCAAGTTTTATGGCTCATATCTGTGACTAAAATATCATTTATGACAATTCCCATCTGCTAAGCTTCAAAAGTGATATAATTTCATTGCAAAGGGCTGCTACCAGGGCCTAAGTTATAAGCCGAGACTGAGTAGAATCAAAATGTACCCAAACTCTGTCTCGCAGGAAGCTGAGCATCTTTAAAATGTACCCACTTCCTAGAGAAAAGCTGTTCCAGGAATGTGTCAAGGCCCCAAAGTGCAGGGCCCTGTGGTCTCCCCCAGAACAGAGCAAAGAGCTAGGTACCTGCAGCCCAGCCCAGGGGGACCCTGCTTCTCATTCTGAGCAAGAAACAGAAAGCCTGGTTCCTCTGTCATCCCTGACAGTTATAGACTGGCTGTGCACCTTATTAAAGATGAAGGTTTGCCCGGGCACTCTCTTCTGGCCATCTCCTGTTCACAGTCTAGCATTTATCACAAAGGGCCTGGAGATTAACACCATCCATCTGCCGGGAGAGAATGCACATCACTTAGAAGTCTCAGAACCTGGAATGTAGAAGGACACAGACCAGCCTTCCATCTTGCATCCTGTCTCTGAGTGCTACCTGCAGCCCTGCTTTAGGACTGTCTTGGTTTTATTATAACACTTAGTATGGATTTTTATTTCTAATTTCAAATGCAAAATCTGTTCTCTGTAGTAAATCACCAAATATACAAAAGCCCAAATAATAAGCCACCTAGACACAGGGAACTCTTCTAATTTTTTTTTAGTATATTTTCCTTCTCTTTCCTTCTCTCTGCATCTTTTCTCTCTCTCTCCCTCCTTGTCTCTTCTCCTTTTCCTATAAAGTTGATCTATATGGTGATACAATTGAGCTCTGAAAACTCCAAACAGTCATATTAATGCTAATTGGTGAGGGAAAAATGGAAACAGACTTCCTGTTATGCAAGCTGCCCCTCTACTACTCAGTGCCCACAGCAGACATTGCTAATCAATTCTGAAACTCCTCCTTCTGAGTCAGACAGGGTCCTCCTCCAAGCAGTTATTACTAATCAATCAGGTTGGCACAGGTGTGAATTCTCTCTGTATGTGGCCCTGCCCTCAAGGCTTGTACACTCTAATTTGGGTAGCAAAAGATGAAGAAGAAGACAAAGAGGCTTAAGGAGAAATCCAAGTATTACCAAGGAATAGGGGAGATGCCTGACCCAGACAAGGGAGCTGTCTGATTCCCCTGAGAGACTGAGCACAGCTCCTTTTGACTGTGCCAGTACCTAACCAACCCCTCTGTTCCAGGACCTGGTGCATGAAGGAGTAATAAGTGCTCACATGAACTTCCACCTGCAGCTCCATTGTCCATCCCTAGACTGCACTTGGTACAAGGTTGACAATACAGCAATAAGAAACCTCTTGCACAGAGGGTGCTCAACATGCACAATTTTTTTCTTTAAAATACCCTAAAATAGGATGTCTGTCCTCATGGTGAAAAAGTGAGATAAACTTTTGTGGGGGAAAAATGGAAACAGACTTCCTGTCATGCAAGCTGTCCCTCCACCATTCAGTGCCCATAGCAGACATGGCTAATCAATTTTGAACTCCTTCCTGAGTCAGACATGGGCCTTCTCCAAACAGCCACCACTAATCAATCAGGTTGGTAATTTTTGAATCACATCTTTCAAAAGTAGGTTATGAGACACCAGCTTTTTGGCCTAGCAATACCAGGCAAATACCAGGCTAATTTCCTAGCAATACTAGTATTTCCTAGCAATCCTGGTATTGCTAGGAAATTAGCATGTCTGTAAAAATTAAACAAGGTTCATATCTTTTTAAAAAAATATATTTCTACCTATACAGGTAGCTCAGTGTTTATATATGGTGTTAAGGTTTATAGGGAGCAAAACGTAAGGCACTGACTGAATAAGGCTTATCATCACCATGCAGTGGAGTGAGACTCCATGTATATTACTGAGGAAAACAAATCCTGGGAAAAGGCAAAAGGAACATGGACTCTCACGTGTGCATGCGTGTATGTGCATGAGATGACACCTGAACACACATGTGCACCCCATACACCTCTCCACATACAAATCCTGGGTCCTAAAACCTACTACGGTGGCCATTGCTGGTGATGAGCTTTAGTTAGAAGAAAGATTTGGAGATGGGCTTTCTATTTCCTTCTTTGCTGGTGCTGGTGGTATTTGATTATCAACTGTATGTATCATTTTAATTTGAACCCCCAAAATGTTCACTGATTGGTCCAGGTGGTGTGATTGTGACACATCTGTTAGCTTCTCCATCCTTCATGGGCATCGAAGAACCCTTGGTGTTCTGTTGGAAAGGTACGACATGAACTTCAAGTGCTGGAGGGCAGGAGGGGCAGAACCAGGTGGGCCTTGGCATCCAGGAAAACAGCAAGAGGCTTCTAGAACCCAGAAGAGCACTGGAGGTTTTTGAAGGAGAGAATGGATTACAGGCGAGTCGAAAACAGAGAGCTCTCCCGTTAAAATACCTATCCAGCTGACATGGAGGCTCCCCTTTCTGGGGTCTGCTTCTGGGGTCACCATGCATTAGCATTCCCCTCACCACTGCTCAGCCACCAGTCTCCCCACTTCTTTTCAACCTCAAGCATTTTATGCACAAATGTCAACATTCTTTGCAATTCATCATGCCTACCACAGACTAATTGTGGACAACAGTCCTGCAATTAGCCAAAATGCCTTTCAAATATGCATGAACATTCAGAAAGCATTCTCAGTCCAAAACCTCAGGTACCTCAACAGAAAAATTGGCCACTCTTTGCTCAGTCCCTTTCAAATTCAATGTGAACTAGCAAGATAATCAGATCAGAGCTGATGGCACCCATGCCTAGGGTCTGCTAATGAGAAAATGGCAGCCTGCAAGGCCAGCTCCGCACCCAGCAAAGCAGTATGTCTGAAAATAGCACGCGAGCCCATGGAGAAGGCTGGGGCTCACAGCCGATACAACAGATGACTTGGAGAAGTCCAGGGCTTCCCAGCAAGAAGGGCAGACTCAGAATCAGGAACTGGAGTTGCACACAAAACAATTTTTACTTCCAAATATGGACATCTGGTTGCATGCTCAGCACCATGGACAACGTGTTTGCCTGTTAGTGTGTTGACTTAATGTAGAAGAAGGAAGGAGACCTAGAGCAGCGTCTCTCTGCAGTGCTCCCCGACACCTGGGGGGAGAGACTGTGTTTGTCACCAATGGGGGAGGAGGTGCGACTGGCATCTAGGGGGAGGAGGCTGGGGAGGCTGCCCATGGTCCTTCATTGCACAGGACAGTCCAGTCCCTCAACGGCAAATCATTTCCAGGTTATGGTCAATAGCACGAGGTTGGAAATGTCAATAATGCTGAGGTTGAGAAATGGGGACGTGGAGTAATTAAAAAGTATGGATTCCTGGATGAGGAAGCCCAAGGAGAGTTCACAGCTCTGACCCTAACAGCACAGGGTCTGGGAGTGAGTTCAGCACCTTCCTGAGCCTCGGTTCCTGCCTTCGTCAAGTGGGGATAACACTTCCTCCTCTGTAGGGTGGCTGGGAGAATTTGGGAGAACGCAAGCCAAAGCACCTGCCATGTGATGGATGGGAGCTGTCATGGTAATCGCCATTATTACCGTTACTTACTCCTTTTCCAACACTGCACAGGGACAGAACAAACTTGTTGTGTTCCTGCTAATCAGGCACCGTGGCAAATATCCCCTCTGTCCTCCCAGGAATAAACTAGTCTCACTTCAAACAATTGTTACAGTTAGAATCCAATTGACTCCAGACAAAAGTATTGAGATAATCAGCATATTAAAGCCAACACTATAACCATATGTTAATTATGTAAATGATTCATTTTAATCAGCTGGAACCATGTAAGGAGTAACTAGGAATGCAAATGCAGGGCGTTATTAAAAACCTCATTATTATTCATCTTGGTTCCATGCGTGAACGTATCCATCCAAACAGATGAATTAATAGCGAGAGGAGAGACGAAGGTGCTGCAGGGAGAATCTGCGGGACACCATCTGTCCGCCTGCGCCTCCCGCCTGGGTCTCCACTCTCTGCAGAAGAGCCGGAGGAGGTGTGCAAGGGGGCCCGGGCTTCCTCCCAAGGCCTGGCCAAAGCCTCGCTGCTGCGGGAACACCGTGGCATTCTGTTTGGGTGTTTGCTTTTCACCATTGGGCTGGGGGGCATGAGAGGGCAGGGATGCCATGTGCTGTTCAGCTTGCTGTAGCTTTGGATGCACGGGGTTCCCCTATTCAGGGTTGAGCTATGGAAGCCTCAGACCTCCAATTCCATTTCTCTTCCGCCTTCATGATGATGTCTGTCCCACCATGCTGTGTTCCTGAGCAGCCGCAGCAGAGCAGTGGGGTATTATGCTATTTTTATTTCTGGCCAGGGACCCTGGTATGGTGATGTTGCTATCACTGGGAGTTTCCTATGAGTGCCACTCCACATTACGTTCTCTGATTCCATCTTGTCCATATCTGAGTCTAAGGTAAAGAAGCTTCCAGACTGTAGATCACACAGCTCGTCATTGGCAGAGATGGCTGCCAATTGTGAGGGCTTCAGAAGCAAATAGTAAATAGTACCATGACCTGCTCTCACTTCACTGGCCAAGTGGACCCTGCCGGGAGAAAGTCATGCCTTGGGAGGGAGGGAGCATAGCATTCTGAAATCTCTGTTACCTGCACAGCAGGTGGACACCAAGGATCTGGGCTCTGCATGACTCCTTTCATCTTCCCCCAAATCTCCATAAAGTAGTTTATATCCCCATTTGATAATGATGACAAAACTCAGCCAGAAGTAGCCCAACAAGATCATGAGAGGCAGAACTGGAATTCAGATCCAACCACACAGCTCTCAAGCCCTGCTGTTGCAATCCCATGGAAGAAGCTGTGACATGTCTGTGTGTGAATGCCACCTCAAGGGAACCACAGGCAGAGCACTTGAACAATTTGGCTAATGTAGAGTCCAGATTTGAACCCAGGACTGTCTGACCCTCCCTGTTTTCTCTACTACTCTGAGAGTGAGACCCTTGTTGGGCCTCCCAAATCACCTCTCCCTCTCTCCTGCGACTGTCTTCTACCAGTGCTGTCCAATAGGACCAACCATCACGAAGGGAAATGCTATATCTACATTGTCCAACATGGTGGCCATCAGCCACGTGAGACTGCTGAGCATTCAAAACACATCCAGTGCACCCAGGGAACTAAATCCTTTATTTCACTTAATTTCCAATGATTTAAATAGTTACAGATGGCTCACGGCTGCCACACTGGACAGCCCAGCCGTAGGTTTCCACAAAGGTTATGCCATCATTGCCTGCTCACACCTGTTAGGACATGCCTGCCAGAGGTGAGGACTCGGGCGGTTCTGTAAAACAGGCTGATGGGTGGCTGCACAGGCAGAGCTTCTCCCTACATTTCCTCCTCAGGCCAGGTCCTTTGCATTAGAAATTTTCTCCACTCTTCTCACGCAGTTGAGATCGGGTGGAGATCCCAGGTCCCTCAGATGGACTCCTTTGTTGAATGAATCCAGCTCTCTCTTGTCACCATCAATTCCCTGAATGGTGCTAGGACATCTGCTCTATATTTTTAAAAATTGAATTAAAACTAATGGTGTCTTGACACCTTCACAAAACCTTTTCAAGTTTATAAAGACTCTTGATCGATGATGCTAGTTTCCTGGCAATGCTTAAGCTTTGTGAAAACAGGTCTTCTTAAGATAAATAGCAAAAGAACATGATGGAATGCCAAGCACAAGTCTGGGAAAAACTTAGGGTCATTCTTTTCTCTCTCTTTACAGAAGAGACCATAAACTGAGGACCCCTGGACTAATGATGAGTGTAGTTTGTGTGTGTGTGTGTGTGTGTGTGTGTGTATGTGTGTGTGTGTGTGTGTGTGTGTAAATTCATGATGGATATCCTCATAAAAATCTGGACCTCGGGCTGGGGTTGTGGCTCAGTGGTAGAGCGCTTGCCTAGCATGTCTGAGGCACTGGATTCGATTCTTAGCATCTTAGCACCACATATAAATAAATAAAATAAAAGTCCATCCACAACTAAAAAAATAATAAAATAAAATCTGGACCTCTATTTCTTTTGAAATGTCAGGAAATCTGGTAGCCCAGAGTCTGTGCCATGGCCTGGGGAGAAAGCCTGCAGATAAGCAGAAGATCCCTCCTTCAGACAGCGTGTGCAAGCGGATATTCTCTACTCCTTTACAGTTCCCATCATGGTGACTGGTGCCATTACATGGAAGGATGTGTGCCTCCAAGTCTGGCACTGGAGAAGGGACTCTAATCAGCTTGCAACAGTCTCTAATTCTGTGACACAAACCTGGAAAGATAGTTACAATATGATGCAGGTGGGGACGTGCCACTTCTCTGCCTGACGAGCTCACACGTGCATTTTCGTAGCAAGTAACTGAGGGCGAATCAAACATTTGAACAAGGGTTTGTGAGAGAACCCATCCAAAGGAGGGAGACCAGAGGAAGACTCTCCAAAAGAAAAGATTCACAGCAGCTTCTGTGCAGCTCTGCAGTGACAAGACTTCAGCACCAAGATGCACTGACTCCGACCTACAGCAGCTCCTTATCTCCAAACAGCAGGTCCCAAAGGAGCACTTTGAGATTTCCAGCCTCATCTCTAGAAACCGTGAAATGGGGGCTGAGGGCCTCAGTCACAGCCCATGGGGTAGCTGCCAGCAACCCAACCCAAGAGCATCCCTGTGCATTCAGTGAGTGAGCTCACAGGCAGGATGTCACCATCCCCCAAGGCCAAGGGGGCATGGGGAGAGGGGATCAGCCGGGAACCCACTAGCAATTCATTCCATATCAGCCTTACAGACACCTCCACCTGATGGAAGTACAATCCATCATTCCATTCTGTTTTTAAAAGAGTAAACATGCTCAAAATTAAATGATTTTGTGGGGCAAGAGGTAAGGACATCCAGGAAACTCTGTGTGGCTTTGTTCTTGCTACTCTTGTTCTTTCATGTTTCCCGTCCTGGGTCCCCTAATGTACTTTCACTAGAATCCCATTTTTGATCTTTAATCCCTTTATGTGTTTTTCTGTGCTTACTCTCCAATGCCTTTGTAGCTGCCATAATTGGGTCTCTGGCACCATTTTAATAGGGCTTAGCACAATGCAGGCTTGACAAATTTCATCTAAGTGGAAAAAAAGAGAGAGAGAACTATCAATATCATCGGAGAAACTGACCAGGTTTCAAATGCACTGCGTAAACATATCAAACAGGACGCCAGCCAACTGAGGCGGCCTCTGTGGCCAGGGCAGGTGGGAGGACAGAGCCATGGAAGGCTGCTGCAGAGCCAGTCTGTCCTGGAGGGCTTATAAATTCTCAAGGCTAGACGCAGAAGGCTGGGCCAGATGATTTTTCAAGGCCCAATGGAGTTCTGTATTCTCACCATAAATGTCAGGGCCCGGCTTCCCTGGAAGCACACACAGACTCCCCCTTCCTCTCCAGGTGCCCGGGCTTCATGATATTCAGCCAAGGTGCTCAACAATCTGGCACTGTCTAAGTGACATTCTCCGACATGGCTCTGCTGGAAACAACGTCAGATTTACAAATGTCCTGGCAATAAGAGAGCATGCAGTGGAAGGAAACACCATTGCGGGAGGCCACCTGGCTCCACAGAACCCCAGTTTCCCTGGGGAAAGCCTCATGTACTTGCATAGGGACTCGGGGTCCATGTCTGAGTCTCAGGACCCAGCCCTGCACCCAGGCCACAGATGATTGGTCTGTGGCGAGCACCTGACCTAGGCTAGGCCAATCAAAACCTTCCCTGGGAGTTTCTGACAGAAACCAGGAGAAAGACTTGCCCCTCCTCTGATCTCAAAGCCCAGAGTTCCAGCAGCTCTTGGAAGCAGTTTGTGGAAACTGACACAAAGAAAGGACACACAGAAGGAGAGTCTTAGGGTCCTAATATTCTCTGTGAGTCCCAGCTACCCTGGCTGCAATCATGTGAGATCTGCATGAATGCTCCAGAGATCTCCACTTGGCAGTTCTGATTCCCTTGGTGTCCCAGCTCTTCCACTGGGTTCTCAGTCTCTGCATGCTGGTTGTCTCAGGTGCTGTGACTCCTGGCTGCTAAAGTTGGCTTGGGCACTGCACCATGTTCGGCAGCAACCCTGGCCTCTACCCACTGGCTGCCAATAGTAACTCCCCCCTCCACCCTGTTCAGTTGTGACGATCAAAAATGTCTCCAACCCTTGGTAAATGTCACCCAAGAAAAGTTGCTCCCAGCTGAGGGTTTTAATGTAGCAATTCAGCATTAACAAAGGCTAGTTTCTCTTGCCCTGCTTATCTACCACGATGTTTGAGACTGAACTAGGCTCTCAGTCTTGGATATACACTAAGTTCTTTCTTGCTATAAAATATCTGGCAAGGTCCTTCCTGTATTGATCACTCTGTGGAGTGTTTCATTTGGTCCTGTGTGGTTTCTGGTAACATTTATGCCTCACAAAGATGTTTATGATTGCAAAGAAGAGAAAAAAAGGTCCCTTATGTTTGGGACACTGGCCTTGCAACATTATCCATTGTGAGACTGCACATGTACTGCGTGGGAGGGATGGACAAAGATACGGAGACAGACAGGTAGAGAGACAGCAAGACATGAGATAGATACAGAGTTGCCCCTACCAGAGTCACTCTGGTCCCTGTGGGTCTGCTGAAATATGTGAGCAATCAGAATGTGTGGAAGTTAATAGGCTCATTCAGGAATATTCACTGCCCCTACCTGATAGCATCTCAATGTCTTTTACAGAAATTGCCTTCTCCCTATGAGCAGAAAACAAGTATGGCGCCCCCTATTGGAGCTTGAAAAGTTCCTGCAAGTTCTTCCAACAGATTCTTAGAGCAAGAGCATGGCCAGCTAGCACTCCCTGCCCCAGGGCTCTGCCTTTAACCAGAGACACCGTCCTTCAGGAACTTCTGGAGGATGGTGTAGACAGAAGCCGAAGTGCTTCTTCCAGAACAGCCTACAGCAGTTCACTCCCTCCCGGCACCTCGCCTGGATCCCAGCCCCTTTCCTCAGCCTTCCTAACACCGCAAAGGCTACTCAATAAATGCACCCGGGTGCCAAAGTGAATTCCTAATGCGTGAAACCCAGGAAGCCAAGCCGATGCTACTAACACCAGCCAACTAAAGTGCAAAAAAAAAAAAAAAAAAAAATGCTGGCTTCTCAAGATCTATGAATTAGCACCATGATGTAGTCAATTTTTTTTTCTATTAAAAAGGTCAAATTCAATAACCTACATTTAATTCCAGGGCCCTTTCTCCATACTAATTGCAAGATAAACAGATCTCTCCTACTTAAAAGGGCTCATTCTTTCCTGGCAGCCAAGTGCACAGAGAACGGGGAGGTGCTGGCACCTCTGACCCCGGGCCCTGGCGGAACGGGCTACTCACACACATGCTGTGGGGGAACTCCAGGGCCCCACCGTCACCAACAGGCAGCCGGAGACAGGCCTAGCTTTCAGGATGTTGCCTAGAAGAGAGGTGGGCTTTACTGAGACTTGGGGGTCCCCAAGCTGCCCAGTTGTTAGCTTCGCCCTCACATCTACAGGGACAATCTTGCACTGGCTTCCTGTTCAAAAATATTTCCCCTCAAATGTCCTCTTTTCCTCGCCAGGAGCCACCAGGAAGGCCAGATGCCTCCTCCCACTCATTGCTGAAGTGTCAACAATGAAACCCAGAACGGACATGTGCCAGCCCGTCCCTCCCTCCACCCCCTCCCCCTGCACACAGATAATAAAAGCAAGGACACCGCAGGACTCGGGGCGCTTATCTGGACACCTGAAACCAAAACCCAGCTACCCAAACTTCTGTGGAAGTGTCACTGAATACTTCACGGAATGTACTTAGCCTTAAGCAAAACGGTTTCGTCCTCCAAGAAAACAACTTAAAGGGTACCAGCAAGAAGGATCAGATGGCTTTAAATCTCAGGGCGTGTGAGGCTCCATGAACTCATGGTGACCCTTCTCCACCTGCTCAGCTTGCTGCCTTAAAAGCCACATACCCATCCCATGCCACTCACTTCGCCCAGCTGAGCAACCTAAAAAAGCCCTCAGACTTGATCGTTCTTTTACCAGCTCCAGAGGTGACCTCTGATCAACAACTGAAGTGCAGTTCCAAGTGCCTCTGCCTGTCACTCCCCTGGCTGCTTGTGGTCACGGGGTGGAACGACCTGGCTGTGTTTCACCCCTGTGAACCAGGGAGGTTCTCGAGTCTAACCCTGGTTAGTTTGCAGATGGATTTCTCGACCGCATGATCTGTTCATCTGAAAGTCTGCCTCCAGTCGCTCAGCAGACCAGGAGTCCAGGCCCTACGAAAAAAGGATCCAGGCTGACCACAATCTGCTCCGGGGTTCTGTCTCTGCCAGAGTCTCCAATAATAAAAATAGCCACAGCGGCAGCAGAAACTGGCGGCGAAACCACCACCATCAACATATCCAGGGATCTCAACTGTGTCAGGCCTCAGGCTGGATGACTTACAGAGCATGTGCTCACGCCGCAGGAAACACTCCATGTGGGTCGTCACCATTTTTCTGTACATTAGAAAACTGTGCACACACACACACACACACACACACACACAAATGGCCTTCCAATTTAGCCTGGATCTGTTTTCTACTATTTTCACAAGCCCCTCTCAAGTTTCTTCGTATTCTTCCTCCGGCCAGACCTCAGCACGATCAAATCTGGGGCTCCTTCGCTCTGGCTCCCACCTCCACTTGGTGTGTGAGGGAGGGTCCCCGGAGCTGTGGCTGCTTTGGTTGGCCTAAGCACAAACAGGCTGGCAGCGGCTGTGCAGGAAGTGCTCGCCTCTCCTCACCTGCCCCCGCAGGCTCACCTGCTCTAACCTGGATTGCCTCCATGTTGAGGAGGAGGGTGCAGAGCTGGGCTGAGCCTCGGGAAGCACAAGAAGCCATTCTTTCCTGCTTTGGGGAAGGGCCACTTGTGGCCTCATTCTTTGCTGCAAAATGCTTTTAATCTTCCCTGAGAGTCAGCATTTGCTTAACACAAAGCTTCCGAGTCCATGGCACGATCCCCACCCCGTGCTGCCTAGCGAACGTGCAATGGCACCAATGGGCTTTGGAGCCCGGAATCTGAAGCAGCCTCAAGGCACAGTTTTGTGGGCAGGTGAGGCAAGAAGGCCCCCAGCAGAGGGGGAAGGCGGGCCTTCCCAGTCCTGGGCCTGTGCGCTGCTTCCCAGTGCTCTGGACAGCCCAGCAGGTGGACAGTTTGCAGATGTCTCCTAGCCACTGGTCCTTTGGTTAGTTCTTTCTAATGGAGCCTCCCAGAGGCTGGGGTCTGGGTGGCCTCTGCTCTGAACCAGGAGAAATCTGTGCCCAGTGGATGCCACAGTCCACAGAGGAGGATCAGCCAAGGGGCCCTACATACATCCTCAAGACTTCAAGGTGACTAGGGTGAGACCTCTGGAGGCAGGGCTGGGACGTGGACTCCTAATTAGTGGCACCGGGAGAAGAATGTGAAGAGATTCGGCGAACACAAGAAGAAAGGAAGCTGGGGGCGTCACACCAGGCAGCGTGTCTGGAGCATCCTCAGAGTTCACGAGGAACCTGGACAGACGTCCAGGATGGTGGAGCGGTTCTGCCTGGTGGGAGACAGCCTGCAGACAGGCCTTCCAGCCCCACTTTCCTACGTGCTCCCATCCACACACACTCACAGGAGACCACTCCATCCACTGCTTCTGGCCTTTGTGAGGACACTGCTGTTAGTCGACCATGTTCTGACACATTGGGACTCTCTTCTAATGAGTCCTGACTCCCTCCTTAACCCCATCAACCTCAGAAATCCTGGCTCAATGGGCTGGTATTTCTGGGTGCATTAACTGTCACATGCCAATGCTGCATCCAGGACAGAGAGTGGCATCCAGGACACAGATGACGTGTGGGGTGCTGAATACTAAGGCAGTACCATGAGAGTTCCCTCTGTCTGTCTGTTCCTTGGATTTCATCTGCATTCTGTAAGGTGGGAGCAAGCCAGATGCCCCAAGCACAGAGAGATGATGTGACATACAAACATAAAGGATCTCCCGGAGTGGCTGCACCTGAGGGTCAACATGACCCCTGATGAAGAGATGCAATGCAGATCAGGGGCTCTGGACACAGAAGGCAAGCAGTAGCCCCACCCAGGGGACACTTCCAGATTCAGGTGGCATTGCCCATCAGACTACTGCCCTTTCCTGGGCACCCTTATGGATCCAGTTCCACGGGAAGCAGTAGCAAGTACTTAGGTAATGAAGGCTAACTTTTTTTACCCTAGGAACACACACACACACACACACACCCCTCTCAGGACGGTGTGTGCATCTCCAGTGTGATGACAATAGATAGATAATTTATTTTCTGGAGTGAGTTATGAAAGTTAATCAATAAGGAGTGGAAGTCTTATAAATTATCTATCGAAGATCAGCCTATGAAATGGCATCTATGGGGCGATTGCCACATGATAGGCATTTTATATACACCAGTTCATTTTGTTCTCACAACACCCCCATGAAGACAGGACTAGGAAGCAAGGCGAGGACCAGAGAGGTTCCCAGCCCTGCTGAAGCTCACACAGCACACACGTGGCAGGCTGGGGCTAGGGAACGCCCGTGCCTTTAATAAGCACACCTGTCCTGCACCACTTCAGCCACCAAGCTAGAGCTGGGAGTTCCCGTGCAAAGCCAGGTGGAAGGAAGGCAGGGGCAGCGAGGCCCACCCTAGACATCAGAATCACGAGTCCAGTTTTCTTTCAAATAGGAAGGAAAAAAAAAAAAAGACATTTTGCTTTGGGGGTCAAAACTTGTAAGCATTAGGGATAAACGAGTCAGGGTCCAGGGCACCGCCATCTCAGGTTCTGTCCTCGGAAGGCTCAGCTGTCTCTTGGTGCATGCTTGTGTCACCTTACACACACAAAGCCTCCCCTCTCCCTTTCTGGGCTCCGTCATGTTGACGCTGCTGGGCCACCTGCTATCCTGACCGCCCGCTTCCTGTGCCGTGGAACTTAACGGAAGCCTGACTTTTCCTTGGGAAAACGTAGATGCTAATTAGAGATTTGTCATTATTTATTAAATAATTTGTCAATTACTTGCTCTGGTGCCACTGCCACCTGCCCCTTGGAGTGGCAGGGCCGTCCCCTTCGTCCCTCACGGTTTCTGTGTGGATGAGGCCGACTTGGTTACGCATCCTTACCCAGGTTCGTCCACCCTCTCAGGACGGTGTGTGCATCTCCAATGTGATGACAACAGATACATAATTTATTCTCTGGAGTGAGTTATGAAAGTTAATCAATAAGGAGTGGAAGTCTTGTAAATGGTCTATCGAAGATCAGCCTATGAAATGTTCTTCTGCGAGGCCGGCTGGAGTCGAGGTCCCGGGCTGCGCTGTTTATCAGCCCACATGCAAGACAATGTGACTCTCCAGTGGATGGAGGAGGCCTAGCTATTAAGACAGAGGCAGAGAAAGTAAAAATGAAATACGTCTCGCTACAATAGCAAATCCCGCTGCCATGATTGCCAGGGGGAAAAAAAAATTAAAGGGGAGACAACTGTAGGCTGAGAAGATCTCTCTCCATGCACAGAGCAGACTGCTATGCAGAGGAGAGAAAATAGGGGAGAGGTGGTTCTGGAAGGTTCTTTCAAATCTTTTTCAAAATAAAGTGGCCAAAACACAATGAGACCAGGCTGTGGGCAACACCTTGGAGAGCCTGTTCTCCAAGGCCACCTGCCAGGACAGGAGCAGGAAGGTCGCAATGTCAAGGCAGCGGGGCTCATGGCAGGGTCGGAAAATGGCCCAGAAACAAGGCACCAGGCTGGAAGAGAGTCTCGAGACCTGGGCAAATGTACAACACTGACAGAGGGGCCAGAGTGGACAGGGCAAGGCAAGGTAGGTATATATGGAAGCTGAGAGAGGTGGTGGACTAGATTCCCTCCACCAGGGACCATCGGGACCTCTGTAGGGCCAGGAGGTGTGGCCAAAGAGAAGGAGAAACACCAGAAGGTTCTGTTTGGGGACCATCTGCCCATTACCCATCCGTACTGCCCAGTCAGTGCTGCAGATCCACCGGAATCTTTCTTGTTTACTTTTTCTGTTGGCCATGAGAACTATGAGTCCTCTCACCCCCAGGACTGGAATCAGCCAGGAGATGTTCTCTTTCCTTCCGGCTACACCTGAGTGTGCAACTATAGAAACCAAAATGCTTGTGTGCCTAGGTGTCGCCTAGGCTGTGGGCACAGGCCTCCCTCCCTACCTCTGATCATGGCACCACTGGGAGCAAACCTCATCCCTTGGAAGCAAAATATTCCAAGCTGGTGCCCGTATTCCTGAGTCAGAACATATTCTACAGCTATGAAAAGGTCCTGTGCAGTGGGACCCCCAGGAGTCACGGAGAGGACAGGATCTAGAGAGCCCAGGCCTTGGCCCTACCACTGTCTCTCCTGCACCAACCTGGCTACACACGGGCTCTCGCCATGCTCTGGTGAGAAGCTGTGAGCCAGGCAGGCCTCGGGCAGAGGGCTACCCACCACCGGAAGCCCACCGAGCCTGGCTCCAAACCCCTTCCTCCACCACTCAGACTGCCGAGAGGACGGCCCTGTTAGAAGAGAACTTCAGCTCCTTGTTGATGTCTTTGGATTATTTAAAAAGCAAAGCAACTGTGAACTTCAGAACTTGAAATGCTAATAACTCAGAAGAGTTCTCGGAACGACCCAATTGTGCTGTTTCTCTGCTCAACTCATCCGGGGCCTCCACGGCAGACCTGCAGAGCACTCCTTCCCCTGTCTGGCCCGGACATCCCTCCTCCCACTCTCCTTTATCTGGAGAATCCTCACCTCGAACCTTCTTCGGCTGCTGTCCGTCTTTGCTGCCCCTCTCTGGGATGCTTTTGCTCCCATTCAGTCCTTTTCCTCAGCTCCTCTGCTCAGGGAGGCCTTCCCTGACCAGCCTCTCTGCCATCTGGCTTCAGCCTCTATTTCTTGCCTCTGTAAGGACCCTGAGTCTGCATACCAGCTTCCACCTGCCCACCAGGCCTAAGTCCCCTAGGAAGAGGGCCTCAACTCACGGGCCAGTGCTGAGCCTTGCTGCTCAGACCCTCCGCCTAGCACCGGATCAATGCCCAATAGCTACTTGATGAATAAATGTTTAGATGGACATATTGACCTCAGAACTTATCACAACAGATCCATCAATGGGTTGGAGCACCCAGGTCCAGACACATGGCCCTGCTGGAGGGAGCTTCCTGGGTCCCAACCTTCACCTTTTGAACAGATGAAGCCCACTGCATAGGCCACGTCAGCACCAGTAAACACCCCCTCCCACGGAAAGGAAATATGCTTTTTGGCCTTGACCTCATTTTGCCTCCGGCAGAATGCCTTCGGCTGTCAGCAGCTAGAAGCCTGAGCGGAGCAGGTGGAGGGAGGTGTAAATGACCCTGAAGGCTGAAAGGAAAGGAAATTATCACCCAACAGATTGGCAAACATTTCAAAGATTCATGACGTCCAGTTTGAGCACAGATGTGAGGAAACTGGTCTGCCGTGCCCTCTTTGTGGGAGGGAGGCGAGCTGGCAAAGCCGTTTGCTAAAGGGCAGTCAGGGAGCAGCTCGGAGAATGGAGAATGCACACTCAGAGCCAGCAAAGCCAGCCCCGGGTCCCAGCCCGACTCCTCACACATGTGCACAGACGCACACGTGCAAGGGCTGGACCTGCGGCTACTGTGAGAGGAGAAGACAAATGGGAGGTGCCGACTGCTCGGGAAGAGTGCAAGGTGGACAGTGAGTCAGGCGTGGCACGGGCGGAGGAGACGTCCGCAGGCTTGAAGAGTGATGAGAGGCCCTGGGGTGCACCCCGTGGGAAGTGCCGGCCCAGCGTATGTGAGGGACTGGGCTCAACCCCCAACACCATAAGACAATAAAACAAGGGGCCATGGACAGAGCCCACCACTGACATGGGAAGGACGCCAAAGAGCGTGGTGAGATCCACCAACGCTGGGCGTGGGAACGTGTGGGCCATGTCACCCCATTGACTTAAGTCCTGGGACAGTGTCCACGTACAGGAGCTCCACAAGCTTGGGGAGGCTCTTACATGGCTGCCCTCCATGTGGTCTGTCGGCACCGTTGAGCCCAGGGTTGCTTAGCCATCAAGTCACATCCTCGGCCCTTCCTATTTTTCATTTTGAGACATTTCTTGAGAGTCCGCTGACTTGGATTTGAATCCATGCTCTTCACACACCAGAACTTGAGAATAACTTCCCTGATGCTCACTTTTCTCCTTCCCAAAGCTGGGGTGATCATAGGAGCGACCTGGGATTGTGGTGAGGATGAACTGAGATAAGGCATATTAAACGCTTTGTGCACTGCCTGGCTCTGAGAAGGTGCAAATGTTAGCTATAAATTTTATCATTGTCATCATCTTTATTGTCATTGTGTTCAGTGTTCAGTGAGGGAGAGGAAAGGGACATGACAGGTACCCCACATGGCACCATAATGAGCACTATCTCCTGGATTTGACCTGTACCAGTTTCAGTCATGAAAGCTGCCACGTGTTGCATGACCTGGGACAGTAGACTCAAGCCACGGGTGGCTCTTGAGCACTGGAAATGTTACCAGTGACACTTAGGAATGGAATTCTTAATACCATTTAATTTTTATTAACTGAAATTTAAATAGAACAATGTGGCCCATGGTGCCCCTAGTGCACACAACACGTTTCTAGAGAGTTCTATTTTCCCCAGCTAAAATACCCTCATTCTATCCTAGTAGTCATTGGTACCAAAAGAATAGTACTTAAAATGTAAAATGTGAAGTATTCCCCCTCTCCTGCTATAGAGATTTAGAAGCTGCAGACAGTGGTTTCCTTTGCAAGCTTGGAGGACAGTGAGCTGGTGACTTCTGTCTATGATGTGGCCTCTCTCTTGCTCTCCAACCTCCTATTATTTCCTGAGAGAACTAGCCAGACGCAGCCAAGCCCTCACCACCCACGAGGGACAGGGAGAATTTAATAGCATTGCTTTGTTTTCAATGAGTTGAGATACAACTCACAGTCTATAAAATTCACACTTTCAAACTATACAGTTCAGAGTTTTAAAAAATACATTCACAAAGTTGGATAACCATGGCCATTATCAAACTCCAAAACATTTTCATCACTCTGTACCCATTAAGTGGTCCATCCCCATCCTCTCTCCTCTTAGCCCCTGGAAACCATGAATCTCTGCTGTCACTGTAAATCTTCTTATTGCACACATTTCACATAAATGAAACAATGTAGCATGTGGTCCTTTCTGTCTGGCTTCTCTCATCATATTTGCAGTATTTCCTGATATTTTCAGGTTGATTCATGCTATAGCTTACATTAACCACTTTATTCCATTTTACGGCTGAATGAAATCCCACTGGATACTGGGTTACTTTTTGTCCATTCTTTAGTTAGGGGACATCTAGATCATCTCCATCTTGGACTACAACAAATAATAATGTATGAATATTTGTACACAAGTTTTTGTGAACTTGCTTTCAATTCTTTGTGCATATACCTAGAAGTAAAACTCCAGGGTCATATGGTAATTCTGTAACTTCTTGAGGATCTACTAAACTGTTTTCCAAAGTGACTACAAAATCTTACATCCAGCCAGCAATACATGCAGGTCCTTATTTCTGTACATTGTTATCAACCCATGTTACCATCTGTTTCATGGTAGCCAAACTAGTTAATGTAATCAGTGTATTTTTAGCAGAAATTGTTATTGACTCTGAGTGAAAGTGAATGTCCAGGTAGAAATAGTTTCTTCTTGTGAATCAGTTCATATTCTTTGTAAAAACTGCATCTATAAATTATGGACTCTATGTGTAACACTGGCACCACAAAGAATTGGAGAGTGTCAAGTTTAGGAAATGATGGCCGAAGATACTGCTTTGGGGTCCTATGATGAGGTCATGTGATGGCCCGTCACCTGCAGTCACATGCAAAGGTGGCATGATTTGTTGATGATCGCAGGATCGTTCACCACGCACCTGAACAAGAGTGTGATTAGCAGAATTCTTGCACCCAGCTGTTTTCCAGAAGTTCTGGGGACTCAGTCGGTTTTTGAAAATGGGGCCAGGAAGACTTTCATCCTGAACAAGGGCGACATCACTTAGCTCTCTTTAAAATTCTCTTCCCACTTTACTCCTCTTTGGGATTTGGACCCAGAAGGCCCTGCAGCTAGAGAGCTGAGCAGATGGCAGAGACGGGCGATCTGAAGCAAGCACTTGGTGGTAACAGAGCCCCATTGCTCTGCGTCCTCAGCTGGTGCTGTCCTGCAGAAGGGAGGGGCCGCATGTTCCCGGATGGCACGCCACTCCCTCCAGGATGGGGTGACGCCAATTCTCAGAATAGGATATGCAAGCTTCAGTTCCCACCCGCCTGGACATCTGGTCCAGAGTTGGGGGACAGGGCCAGTTCTTTCTGCCCTGTTGTCCTGATCGGGAACATGTGCAAAGGTTTAGGTTACATTGCCCTGCAGCATGTAGTTCACCTCCCTGGAGAGACTGGAAGACTTCCACTTTGTAGTCACAGAGCTGAGAACCAACAAGGCCATGGTAGTTCCTGGAGTAGAGATTTTTTTTTTCCTTTTGGTACTGAGGATTGAACCCAGTGGTGCTTTTACCACTGAGCCACATCTACAGCCTTTTACTTTTTTTTTTTTTTTTTTTTGTGAGACCGAGTCTTACTAAGCTGCTTAGGGTCTTGCTAATTTGCTGAGGTTGGCCTTGAACTTGTGATCCTCCTGTCTTGACCTCCCCAGCCACTGAGATTACAGGCATGGGCCACCATGCTCAGGGATTTTTAGTATGTTTCTGCCTGAGTGCACCTTGACAACCACCTGGAAGTTAGGAACCTCCCCATCACATGACCCTATGCTTGCAGCATGACACACAATTTAAGGGGAAATCCAAGTCCCTGTGACTCAAGGAATCACCCAGCAGAGGACCCCCTGTCTGCCTCAGCTCCAGACAGCAGCATTTACGTTGCTGGCAGGGGACATGGTGGGCTTCTCCTAGGCTTGGAATCTTCTGGGCAGCAGATCAGAAAAGACAGCTGCTGACTGCTGACCATTCCCTGCCTGGGCCTCGAGACCCAGTGACAGAATGTGTGTTTCCATGGCACTCCCAGAAACAGGTGGCTCCCAAGCTCTGGAAAAGCACATTCCCTCCTCTGCTTCCAGCTGCCCCTCTGGACATGGGCATTTAGGGCCTGGACGAGTGAAGGACCAGGTGTCTCTGAAACAAACCCAGGGAGCTAAAAAAAGAGGAGAAGTTAGTCATGGAAAAGGACCTCAGGGCTAGGAAAGGTTTGGGCTCAAGGGCAGAGTGTCCTGACTGCCCTCGCCATCACCAGCTCCTCCCTCACACACTGCTCTCTTGAGGTCCCTGTGTCACTGTAGCTCATCCCTCTACATGTTGCTGTAGTGTTGGTTAGAGTCCTGGGTTGTCTCTTTCCCCCACAAGTACACAACTTCCATTAAAAAACCATCACATCTCCATTGAACTCCTTGAGCATTCTGCGCCTGATTCCCACCATGAACATGCTGCAGGTCCTCTGTACATGTCCGTAGAATGAACAGTGGATTGAATTAACCAGTTGCTACATAATAATCTCTACTTCCCTTCACGTTTCCCTGAATTTTACATGTATCAGCTGAGGTTCAGAGAAGTAAAATGATCTATTCAAGATCAAAGCTAATAGCAAGTAAGGTTGATTTTGGAACCCAGGTCTGTCTGAATCCAAACCTCCAAGTTGTTCTGCATTGTCACAAGTTACAAAAGTGAGAGATCCGGCCCCCAGGGGCCTTTCCTACTTCTGCAAAAATAAAATAAAAAGGAAATCAGCCAGCCCTAAGACAGAACTGTCCTGTGATGGAAAACCAGTGCAGAGGCACATGGCTCACCAGCTGTTGCTCACAGCTTTAGTACAGCAAGATTTAATAATGCACCCCAGACGGGTCCCCCATGCTCGAGTGGGCTTGCTTGTGACCCTTGGACACATTTTTGGATCATTAACAATTAAACACACATGCTGTACTCTCCCAAAGTCACACAAGCCACCAGACCCAGAGACACAGACAGACTTCGATGATCCTCTGTCCTGCACCTCTCTTTCCATACACATTGCGATTTTCTGCCAACCCCATGACCTCCACACTGTCCCTCTTTTCAGGGTAGAATTCTCCAGTCAATGAAGATCAAACAAAATGGTGGCATGAGGCAGTGGTCTTCATTAGCCAACCACGAGCACCATGGTGTGGACTTCTGCTAAATGCACCTTTGCCATCCTCCTGCTTCTCACTTCGTCTCACTGAAGACCACTGGATGAACTTCTACCCAATTTCCAGGGGAATCTTTTCAAATATAAAATTCTATTTTATCTATCTGCTGATGAGCACCAAGGCTGATTCCATAATCTGGCTACCCTGAAAACACTGCAATAAATATGGCCTTCAGGTATCGCTTTGGTAACTTCCTCTCCTCCTGGTCTGTACCCAGGGCTGGTACAGCTGGGTCATAGGGGAGCTCTATTTTTAGTCTTTTTGATGAACCTCCATATTGTCCTCCATGGTGGCTGCACTGATTTACATTTCCAACAGTGAGTAAGGCTTCTTTTTTCCCGCATCCTCCTGAGAACTTGTTCCTTTTGTTTTTGATACTAGCCATTCTGATTGGGGTGAGATGGAATCTCAGTGTAGTTGTGATTTGCATTTCCCTGATGGCTAGAGATGCTCAGCTTTTTTCAGACTTATTGGCCATTTGTACTTCTTTTGAGAAGCTTCTGTTTGGATCGATGGCAGTGTTCCCCTACTTGAAAAGCTCCGGGGATCTTCCATTTCTCTGAGACCGGCATCTATACTCACTGCAGCGTCCTGGAAGGTTGCATGACTACGACTGTTCAGTTTGTTGAAGTGCATGACCTTCCATCATGCTCCTTCCTCTGATATCCCAACCATCCCTGCATTCCCCAAACACACCCTTCCTACTCAGCTTGGTGTTCCCACATGCTCTTGCCCCTGGGAACACTCCCCCCTCCCCTGCACCTTGATGAAGCCCAGCTGGCCCTTCCTGTCAATCAGACCTGAGCTCAGATTTCTCCTTCAACTTTCTCAAATAACCTCCCTCCCAGCCACTATCACACAGTCTATCTTATTTTCTTCACCACACTTAGCACCCTCTGATGCCCTACTTGTTTACCAACTTCTTCCTAGTAGAACATGAGTACCTTGCTCACCACAGTCTTATTACCTAGCATGCAATGAATGCTGAATAAATATTTCCAAAATCAATACACACACATGGAGACCAAGCTTGCAACCCTCTGACTTTCCAACTCCAACCCTGCTTGGCCTCTGAAGGTACATGGCGTGTCTTGACCTATGCTCTGATTCTGAGAGTCACATACAGAGATGGAAAGGGAAGAAGAGTAACTGGCAAGCCACCGACTGGAGGAAAGTCCTACACAGTTTCCATGCACACCCCACAAGGGCTGGCTGTCAGCCCCCTTCCTAATGCCACTGGAAATCCCACCCCAAGACGTCTTCCTCCAACCCATAAAGGGACAGTGTTATACTTTTAGGACTTAAGGGAATTAGGAGGAAGATTTCATTTTTAAAAGAGAAAACAAAGTCATTTAAATTGAAAGCTGATCCTATGCCTTGGACGGTATTTGGTTTGCAAGAACAATCCTCAGGCAGGAGTGACGGGCGCTGACGAGGCAGATCAGTCTGTCTCCGGCCGCAGCTCCTAGGAGACGGCTGCCAGGAAGATTTCTTGATCTCTTGGGCAGATTGGTTTTTCCAAGTTTGAGTTCCAAAATGAGCACAGACTTCTGCAGGTCTCTAAGAAAGAGTTTCCAGTTCTAAGAATCACAGAAGCCCCCATGGTGGCTGGGAGTTATCCTTGGCCTCAGAGAAAAGATCGGCTTTTCCTGCCTCACTGTATGGAACTTGGAAAGTCAGGAACCAAAGCCAACCACCTGGTTGGATGGCACCAACCAACTGCCTTCCTTTAGAATGAGTCTCTCGTCTGTAGTTGGGGCAGTTGGGTTGATTCCTTCGTGCTGTCCCTCTTCCCATCAGATTTAAATGCAGTCATTTTTTGTTGACCTGTTTTCTTAGGTCATCAGCCACCACTCTGTCCTGGCTGAAGGACTGGGGCATGTCAAGGAGGCATGTGGTGAGGACAAGGGGTCCCTCTTGGTTTAAGATAGCAACCTAGTCCCTAGCTACCTAACAGAAAGGATATGCTTCCAAAAAACAAAACAAAACAAAAAAATCACTGATTCTATTTTAGAAAGCTTTTTGTTAAAAAAGAAAAACTAGCTGCAAGAAATACCAATATTTATGTAGAAAAAGAGAGAGAGAGAGAATGAGAACTTTAGGGGGAAGAAAATAAATGTGCTGAGAAGGTCCCTAGAAACACACAAAGGTCTGTGGTGGAGACTTCTGATTGGTAGACCGTGGTTGACCTGTGCATATGGTGTGTACATACATCTTTGTATGTTTGGTTGTGTTTTTCTGATTCCAACTTTTTATATTTACCTTATATTAAGTTTATAGTAAGAAACAGAAGCAATGATTTTTTTTTAAATGAGTTAGCCATCTAAAATAAGTTAAAGAAAAGGGCGATGAACTTAAAGACCCAACTCACTGGCTGCATGTGAACACCGGCCCAAAGGTGGGCTCTCCTTCCTGCAGGCAGAGAGCCCCACCTGCAGGGTGGGGCCCACTGAGAGCTCCCCTGAGCCCTGTAGGACCCGCCTTTGTGAATGGCTAAGGCTCACAGCAAGCCTCCTCCTGCTCCGCTTCTGCCAGGACCCAATGGCAATGCTGAGTGGGCTCAATGTGCATGGTGGGGGGTCTAAGCTCACAGACCCAAAGTCAGAGACATGTAAGTACTTGGGTCCACCAGAGGCTTTCCTGGGGAGTAGAAATTTGTTGTTGCTTTGCTGTGCGGAGGACTTGTACACACAGAACAAGTGCTTCAACACTGAGTAACAGACCAGCCCACCCACTGGGAATTTGGATGGAGACACAGAAGAGGCTGATGGTGTGCGGCTGAGTTGCTGTGGTGCACTAGAGCAGGCCTTTTCAACCTGGCATAAGTGATACAGACTGAGCCAGATCATTCTGGATAGTTCTGCATAATTTCAGCTGTCCTAACCACTGAAAGATACCAGGAGCAAGCCCCTCCATTGTGACATTTAGGACATTGGTGGATACCCTTACGTGGCAAAACCAGCTCCAGTTAAGGACTACTCGCCTGGAAAGAATGTCCACCCATTCTGCCTGCTGAGGTCCCTAGGCCTGTCCTACTCCTATTCTACCCTCAACTGCATTCTTCTTCTTTTTTCTGAGTCCAAGATTTTTCATGCATTCACTTATTGATGCATGACCCCTCAAAAAACAGCTAAAATAGGAACACCTTCCTTCCATATTTTTGAAAGCTGGCTGGGATTGAGTTCTGTTCTTTCAACCAAAGGGATCTTGAAACACACACACACACACACACACACACACACACACACATTCAAGAATCATCTTAGCTTTCTTGATGTTCAAAACAGTACAGATCATCTGTCCTCATTCAACCCACGGTAAACCAACAGTCCTCCATCCAACTTCTCTCAGTACTGGAGCAGATCTGAACACAAAGGCCCGCGTGCGGCAGATGCTCCTGGGCCATGTGGGATACTGGAAATATACCAGGATGTGTCAGCAACAGGACCCCCACAGAGACACCAGGACGACAGAGGAGCACCCGGCAGGCTGCAGGAGCACTGGGGCACAGTTCCACCTGTGCTTGGGAGTTCAGAACCAATGCTAACAAAGAAGCTGGGCATCCAGGAAGCAGAGAGGCCACCAAATGTGCACTGCCCCTCTCCAGGTGGGACCTGAGCAAAGCGTTTCCTAGTGAGGCTCCTTGTTGTTAGAACCAAACACTAAAAGAGGTACACACACAGCCAGCATGTCTAACCCGAACGCCACAACTGCTTGGACAGGTAGGAAGCTCGTGTGTTCTGCACCACCCTCAGCAATGGAAGGCTGTTTATCCAACCATGGATGACTCCCTCACTATGCAGAAAGTGGGAGCTCTGGTCCCTTTTACAACTCAGACAGGCCCAGACTCAGCTGCGGATGATCAGTGTCCTGGATGCTGGGTGAATCCAGCCAGCATCTGCTGGGTCCCCACACCAATCTCAGGTCCTCCGGTGAGCAATGCCAACTCTCTCTGCTAAGTCACAATGGGAACTGTCTGCCAAAAGACCAGGTGTAAAATAAAATCCAGCTCATTAGTACCTGTAGCCCCCACCCAAATTTCTGGAAAATGCTACCCGAGCAACACAGGCTGCCCTCAGGCCTGCAGAACCCGCCTTATTAAGATGGCCATTGGTTGGTCCCTGTCAATTCCACATTTTCTGTCAAAACCTCCCAGAGAACAGGCACCTCCGTGTTTACCCTTCTCACCAGAACAAATGCAGAGCTGTTGAAGGGAGAAATAACACGCCACCACGGTAACAACGGAAGACATCGCCTGCAAGCTGTCCGCAGCCCTGGAGTAACTGACAAGTTTGACAGAGAATATGTGTCCCAACATTGCTTGATGCGTGTTTGAAGGGAAGACGGGAGTGCGCTTCCAGGAGGGGCAGGCCCTGCTAGCCAAGAAGAAGGACCTGCCCACAGAGCCCGGCCATCCCTCCTGGCCCTATATCAATGCCCCTTCTCCCGCTGTGATGGCTCCCCAAGGAACAAGGCTCCCACCTGGGAACAGGCCCTCCCACAGCCAGCTGCAAGGCCCAGGGAGGAAACTCATCGGAAATGACAGTGGCACAGGATTGTGTTAGCCTTCTGCTCTGAATGGGCTGCAGGGGGAGAGACACAGCCGTCCCCATGGCAGGGGGAGAGACCCAGCCCAAGCTGCAGCAGAGCAGCCTGGTCCACGGGAGCACAGGCCCGGAGCCCCGGCTGCCTGTCCTTCCCTCTTCCCAGCAAAGAGGACCCGCTGCTCCTCTATGAGCTTCACTTTCCTTGGAAAATTAATTTCCAGGGTGGCTTCAAGTGATAGAAATATTGTAGAGAAAAACCCAAAGGACTGATTACTAACCAGAGCAATAGCAATGGTGGAAATAATAACAATTGTTACTTTATGCCATAAATAATAATTATGGAACTATTATTAGGTGGTATTCCATAATGATATATATTACATAATAATCATATAAAAGTACTCCAAGTGGATCCAGATACATGGTATCTAGAACATAATATAACAAATAATATAAAATGTGTAATTATTATTTCCATCACATCATATAAGACATGTAATATTTTATAATAATAATAATTTCCAGCCTCTTTTGAGCTCTTATATGTGCCAGTCCCTCTTGTAAGTGCTGCGGGTCATTTGATGTAAGTTGCAGCAGTGACCTTGTCCCCATCTTCTGGAGGGGGACATGCAGAGTAGGTCCTTTCGACATGGTCATTTTGCAGATGAGACGCCTACAGAGCCCAGTGGTGTGGGGAGGAGGCAAAGCTGCGGCTCGAGCTGGGCAGGAGGCTCACGGCTCGGGCTCTTGGCCTGTGTGCAGCGCTGATGGTAAACGTGCCCTTCCACCACGGTCGTGGATGGACACTGGCGGTGCTGGCTGTCGGGAGTGCAATGCGCAGTGCCCTCGGCAATAAACCTGCAAATGTCTACCTGAGGGCTTCTGTGCATCGGGTGAATGGGGTGAATACTGGGCAGAGGGGAGGTACTCAACCAGGAGACGGGAAGGGAGGCTGCGGCTCCTGGGCCCACAGCCTGAGGGCATCTGCTCCGTGAGCCTGGTCTTCCTTGCTGGAAGCGAGTGCTTCTGTGAGGTGCTGTAGGTGAGGGCTGGCTCCCCTGCCTGGGGTGCACCAACGCCTGAACACCAGCAGCCACTGCTGCTGCGGGGCTCCCTGGACCTGAGCTGCCCCAGCAGGCTGCAGCCCAACGGGAAAACGCTGGGCCTGGGACTTCGCGATGCAGTCTGATCAGCAGGCAGGTCTCCGCCCCTCCTAACTTCAGCAAAGCCCTGCTGTTGGCCATGCAGCCCTTGGGCCTTGCTCCCGATGGGGATGGACTGGCACTCGGTGTGGGTACCACTTTCACAACGCGCTCGCAGGACCCTGGCCCAGGGAGGGCTTGGTGGGCACTGCGATGCTGCGGGACCTCCAGTAACTTGGAGCCTCAGCTTCTCCCCCAAAGGCTCCCACAAGCTGCCCAGTGCCAGTCGGCACGCACACTCCTCCCTGCCCCCGGGCACTGACAGATGGGAGCTATTCTTATTATTTAACATTTATTAAGCGCCCACAGTGTGCCAGGAGCCGCATGGAACAGGGGTGTGGGTGGTCCCAAAAACCTGTCCCCAGAAGGCTGTGGCCACATGGGAGAGGACAGCCCCTCTTCCCTGCAAAGCCTCCCTCCCCCTCATGCCACCCAGCTCCAGCATGTTCTGCTGGAGTAAGTGGGGAAAGACGGGTTTGACGACTGGGACCCTCCTTCAGGCGCCTTGGTGCGGAAACGCCAGCTTCCCACACTATTAACTGGGGAGCTGGAAGGGGACTCTAGACTTCACAGTATTCAGATCTCAGGCTGTGGCCACCAGACTCCAGTGTGCCCTGGCTTTACCCCCAAGCTCTCCAACTACACTGAAAACACCTGTCCTTGGTCACCAGGAAATTCCCTCAAGACTGGGGGCAGGGAGATGTGACTGTCCCCAACCCCTGCCCCATCCAGAGCATCTTCACCCAGGAAAGAGGAAGTGCAGCGCCAGAGACAAACATGACAATCAAGACAACACAGTCCCCGTGTCCCCCTGTCCGAATGGGTGTGGCCATGCCCCCACTCTCAAATGGAGATGCTGGAAGGGAAGAAGCCCGTATCACAGGGAGCCAGAGCGTGACCCTGTGGTCCAGCCATCATGCCCCTGAGTGACATCGGGCTGTGCTGAAAGGCCCAGGGTGTGGACCACTTATAACTCTTTGAATCCTAACAGTGATCTTGTGGGGGAAGAGCATACTTGATATTGCACCCATGTTATAGATGACAAAGGGAAAGAAAAGTTAGGAAAGGTCAGGCGACTTATCTGGAGTCATCTGGGCAGCGTCAACGGCTATCCTCAGCTGCTGCTGCTATAAATTCTGTTTTCTTTTTATTTAACTATGTTCCCTCAAGAACTGAGAAGAAAGTTCTTTGGAGGGCAGTTCCTGAGAATGATGTATATGGCTCTGGCTATCAGCCTCCTGGGTGGGTCTCCATACCTCCGCCCCCCAGCAGCCAGTGCAGCTTAGAGGGCAAAGGGAAGAGGCCCCGAGCTGGCCAGCTCCTCCACCAGTGTGCTGACTCTGTTCCAACCTGAGCCAGATACAAGGCTGGGAAGCGGGGTGGGCACAGTGATGGCCACTCTCTTCCACGCTGACCTTCCCGCCTCAGAAACAGACAAACAATCTTGGTCTCCTGGAATGAACCAGAAACCCTGAGCTTTAGACAGGACAGAGAGCCAGCCTGCAGAACCCTCTTGCAACAGCCCAGGTCACAACAGTGGTGACGACATCATACGGAGCTGGGGGGGATGGAGACCCCAGATCTACACCTCCCAGCAGTTATAATTAATTTCTGACTCTGCTGCCTTGACTTCACCCTCTACCTGATCTCTAAGGACAGAGACCACACCCTGGTCATCTCACTGTCTCCAGAGCTTGCCAGGGAACCTAGCAACAAACGCATGATCAATGAAGAAGTATTTTAACGACTGTCTGGAAGTCCAAAGAGCTCAATCTAGACAATGGTCATTGCTGAAGACAATGGCCCCAGATGCCCAAAGGAAAGGACCTTCTGAGCATGGAATGCAACTTTTCTGGACCCCTTGTACGGATCAGCAGTTAATCAAGAGGACGTGCAGGCCCTTAGCATGCTAGTAGGGTGCTCGCGAGACTGGTCTATCTTTAGACAGGAGAGAAATATAAACAGGGTGAGTATCTCCATCATAAATCACCCACAGCACTTACCCAAAACAACCTTTAAAAGACAGGGAGGGGGCCCTGCTCAAGACCAAAGGCTCAGATTGCTACACAGCAGAGCAGCAGAGCAGAGTGTGAAATCCGTAGGTCTTCCAGCCTCCCGCCCCGTGCCAGCATATTATAAAAAGCATACTTGCTGATATAGCATGCCTTTAAAATGATCAAAATGACAGATGGCTGCTGCAGAGACACATCCTTTTTATAGGACTGATATTAATCAGAAGAGATTGACAGTGTCCCTTTAATCTTTTAATTAAAAAAAGTACATGTCTATAAAATGGAACCAGGCAAGTCCTTAGCATCTGTGAGTGCTCTTGAACAATGGAAGGTCCCTGTTACTCCAAACTTAACTAGAAAGCTTGATTTTCCTGCCTCATTTATTTATTTGCATGTTGTTAGTAGAAGAAGTGGTTGCAGGCTCTGGGAATCCCCCTCTGGCCTCAGTTATTGTGGTGCCAGGTGTCCTTGAAAGATCTCCTCAACTTCCCTAGAGGATGGGGGTCCAGTCTGTTAAAAAGTGGGACTGCCCCAAACATGCTCTGCTGGGAGACGTTCCTGTCACAGGCCCAGGACGGAAGATGCTGGGAAAGTTACAGAATGGGCCTTTGGGAAATTTCAGGATTCTGCTCATGGACCAGGGGCCAGCCCAGTTGCCTGGTGATTATGGGCCACAGTGACAGGTGATCAGGATGCCTGAGATCAGAGTCCCACCACTCTCTTCCCTGAGGATGGTGTGTGCAGAGTTTGGGGGACAAAGGGCACGTGGGTGGGTTTGCAAAAGTTCCCTCCATTGTGACTGATCATGAGAACTTGGTTTGTGCCTCACCAGCTCTGTCATTTTGGAAACAGGACCCTGACTTATCCTCCACTCAGAGTCTACCATGGTCAGGTGTGCCTGACTCCACCTTTCAGCTCTACAGGGAGCAGGATGGATGGGCACACATGACTGGATCAGCCAGGGAGACTGCATCTGGAATTTCAGCCAGAAAAAACTGGGAAGCTGCTTTCCAAGGTGCAGTGGGTATGGGTCTGGAGTTGCCAAGAACCATCTTTGCCACCACTTGGAGGTGGTGTGCTTGTGAGTGAAGACCAAGTAGAGGTGACCACTGTGATGTGGTGGAGAGAACCAGCCCTTGGGTGGTCATAGCACCTAGAACCAATGGTGCCGGAAGCTGGTTGGACCTGGATGCTCTTTTTTTCCCTCCAACCAGCATGACTTAGATTTTGGTCACTTACAGATAAGAGTCTTTAATAAACACCTACCCTCTACCTGCCCAGAATGATATTGAACACATATTCATATATGTATACATACACATATATGCACACACACACATATATGTGTATATACATAAATGCCAGGCCTTCCTCATAAATTATAATGTAAACTTCCTGCTGGAAAGGTTTGCCTTATCACCCACTCCTTCATCTCAGCCTGGCACATAGTAGGTACTCAATAAATAACTGCTGACTGAAGAGACAGTGAATTGCATTGAAAGCTCACAGCAGCTTTGCAAGTGAGGTGCTTCTGCTTCTGTGCTGCAGGCAAGCAAACTGAGGCCTGGTGAGGTTAATTGACAAGCCCCAAGGCCACAAGCTTAGCGCGCTGGAGCCAATACATCAACCTGGACCTGTTTGACTCCGAATTCTCTTCGCCACCTCTCTGACTGTTTAATTTAGTCTGCTGTTGACATGGCCTCATTGGCAGCACAGAAAAGCCACTTGGTGACTAAGATGGAGTGGCCTCCCAGCTCCATGTAAAGGACACCAGGAGCATTTACATCAGGTGTCCATTCTGAGGTCTCTCCCAATCAGCAGATGCCGCACACACATGGACGGCACCATGGGCCAGCGGCACGGCCATCCACACGGATGTGGACCTCTGGTTGGGTACGTGGCTGATTTCACAGAGCTGATTTCTGCTTTGACACACAGCGCAGGGGGTGTGTGACCACCGCCACCCATCTCACATAGGCCACTGTCTAGGTCTGGGGAGCTGAAGGTGGGAACCCCTGGAGAAGTCCCTGGCTTGGAGGGAAGGGATGGCGCAGGGTAGGCTGGACACAAACCCAGGAACCTGAATATTGGCCTGCGGGGTCACGGGAAGGGATCACAGAGCCCATTCCTACCTGGGATCCACAGAGACCCAGCGCTCATGAGGCCCCTGTTCAAGATTCCTCCAGCTCCTCTGGCCTGTCTTTTTACTTGGAGATCTATGCTTAAACACTGTCCAATCCCCTAGCGCCCACAGGGCAGGGAAGACACTGAACCACCATCTCTATATCCCAAAGTACTGCAGTGGGTGCACCCACTCCTCTGCTCTGCTGGGGGTCCTTGTCCTTTCTGGCCTAGGGAAGGCCATCTGCTGCCTCCCAGCCCATTCCAGTTCCACCTCTTCCCGACTCTAAGAAGCATCTGGCTGTGCCGTCTCCAGCGATTTCATAAGCAGCAGGCAGGTGGCTAGGAGGGTCGCAACAAATCCAGCCCCAATCGCAGCCATCCCCCTGACACTCTCTGTGACCTTGGGCTAGTTGCCCTTTCTCCATGTGCACATTTTAGGTTCTCCACAGGCAAAAGGAGAGTCACAAGGTGAAGCCATGATTCCTTACCTGAGGCCCCCGAGAGTGATCTGTGTTTTCCCATTCAGTTCTTTTTGGGGGGTGGGTTTCTTTATCAGAAAGGTATTTTAGTGGCAACACTGATTATGTAAAACCCTCGGCAGGACCTAGGACGACACCCTGAAATCAAACACGTAAGTATTCCCACAGCAAAATATATGAATATTTACACTGACTGGAATACAGAAAGTCTATAAATAACTGTACATCATTTCAGGTCAAGGCCTTGCTCTCAAATGAGATTTGGTGCGAACCTTGAAAAAGGTTTGATTTTTTGGAGCTTTGGGGGACTTAGAATTGTAGGAGAGGGATGGCAGACCCGTGCCACCCAGCTTAATGAAAATGCGCTGAGATGACCCATCTCCGGGGTTAGCACCACCCCTGCCATTTGTTCCTATCACTTCCTCCAGCTGGCTCTGTTGTAGCAGGTCAGCCTGGGGCCTAGCTGCTGTTTCTTCCACTGGCCTGCGGAAGAATCAGTCCGTGGCTGTGACTTTGTTTCTCCAGGAGCCTTGCACAGTGCCTGATGTCAAAGGAGGTGTGGGGTGAACAGAAAACGGATGCAAGGCTGGAAGGATGTGGCTCTTCCCACGGCCCTTCAGCCAGGAGGATCATCTTCCCTAAGACCCTGATGAGACGATGCTTTGAGTGACAGAAGAGTGACTGACCACGAATGGAGGCACACATCTAGTCTTGAGGTGTGCTGCGCTAAAGAGGCCACACAGAGCCCAGGGCTCATTAGCCTCGAGTGCTGATCAAGCAGACGGGTGAGGTCTGAAGCCACTGTTTTGACACTATCACTAGGTGGTGTATGACCATGACCCATGGCTCCAGCAAGTGCCCTTGGCCAGTTTGGAGCTGCTCAAGAATGATTCTGGCAATGGCCCTAACCTCCTTTGTTAGCAGGTCAGATAACTTGCTGATCATTCAAGATAATGTGAGAAATGTAGAATAAGTAAAGAGCTCTGTGGAGCAAGTACTGGGTCTCCTTATCCAACAATACCAAGGTCAGAATCTGCACTTGTTTCTGCAGGTTTCTTAGTAATGCCACTCATTTCCTATTCCTTTTGGCCTCTTAGCACCCATGAAACAATCCAAACAGGCTCAGCTCAATCCTCTAAATTGATTCCATGATTATCTACAAGGCTAGCTGGATAAACTATTTGGCTAGATATATTCAACAAGTGAAGACATAAAATCATAGGTTTGGGGACTCCCATATGACCGAGTCAGGCTCTCCTGGATGATGGAAGGAAGGGTCTGGGGTAACCACCAAATCTGCTGCAAGGAAAGGTTCTGTATGAGCAACCTCCCTGAAACCATAAGGGAACTCCCCCTCCTCTGTCTCTGCAGGATTAAGTGCATGCTTGCTCAAACTTGGCAAAGAAATGATCGGTCAATTATTTTTTCTTTAATTGGCAGAGAAAGATAGGGCCATGCTGGTCTGAATTTAAGTGGCACTTGAGGGTATTATGAAAGGAGCCTCTTCTGCCACAGCGCTGCTGGCTACTGAGCCTGGAGAGACCGCGAGGGGTATCTCAGAGCCTGACAGGACAGCCCGTCCACGTGTCCAGGGTCACTCTGCTCCCACATCTCCAGCAGGCTCGGGGCAATCCCTGCCAAGGATGGAGAACACACTCTTTGTGGCGATCACTTTAATGTCTTGCTGGTGACATGACTCAGGGGCTGATGGTACCTTGGTTCCCTTTAGAAAGGCCTTGCATCTTGAGTTGGGAAGAAATCAGCAAGGTCAAGGACATGGTGAGCGAGCTGTAGGAGTGACCAGCAGGCAGAGCCCCAGGCGAGGGGGGCATCACTGAGAAGGAGTGCCCGCGACAGCTGCAGCCCTCTCTCCTTTGCATCTCCTACTCCACTTGCAAACATGACTGCGGGGGGTGCCAGAGGGTACGCGGCATGGCTGGCTCACAAGCCAAAAATCCAGCCAGCGTCCCTGGCACAGCCTGTCTGCATGCCAGTGAGAGGGGAGCAACAGGGAGCACATCCCACCCGCGGGTCTGAGGGTCCTCACTCGCAGGCCACTGGTGAGAGCACCATCAGCTGGGAAAATAAATCGGAGCAGGCCGAGGTCTGCAAGAGCAATCACTCGCTCCATCCCCAAGTAACTGGATACGTTTCTCGAACGCTCTGCAAAGGAAAGAGAAACAGGGCCTCCCCAATTTCTCAGCTGGCCCTTGCGTCTTCTCATCTATCACTGGGGTAATATGTCCAGAGTGGCATTTCGTAATGACAGCAACATTCCAGCCAATCGATAGTTATTTAATTCCCAACAAGCTCTCGAGTCCATTAAACCTGATTACATTCACCCATTTCAGTGGATGCCGTTATTTTTCCTACACCGGCACTTAATCCATAACAGGAACTTATGAGAACTTTCAGGAGCAATTTCAGCATCAATCAGCATAGAGTGAGCAGCACGATTTGCCTGTAATTATTTATCGGCCAGGGCGGCAGAGGGTCTGACAAACCTGCAGCCGCTGACCTTCACCCCAAGTTTGCAAGAGAAGCAAAAGGCCTGGTGCGTTCCATTCTCCAACGAGTCTGTTCCGGAAGCAGAGTCCTGCCACCCTGGCCTGCCTGTGCCAGGGAAGATGGAGCCCTGTCCATGCTATCTCCTGACGGCCCATCTACTTAGACACGGAAGACAGAAGCCAACAAATGAGGCAAAAGCCACATCTAGAAGGTTTGCTGTTATTCACAATCACCCCTGAACAGCTCTAACCACCTGCTCTCTAGTTCATAGAAGTAACAGCAAAGAAGTCAGCAAAGGAGAAAGAAATAGCATTCGACCAGAATCCTCTGCAGAAATTCTAATTAAGGCACAAGAGTGTTGCAAAATTCTTCAACACAGGGACCTGGGGTGCAGCGTGAATGTGAAGGGACATACTAAATATGCTTTTTCCTTCCCATGGAAGGAGATGCAGGATTTATTACAAAGGAGTGACGAGTCTCAGCGAGCAACAGTGAGAGCCACTTGGCTTGCCACCAATGGGGTCAGGCTCCGCAGAGGCCAGCTTCCCAGAACAGCTCAGACGTCCACCCAGGAGCAGTACGTGCAAGACACAGGACAGACTCAGGGTGAGGGAGAGAATGAGGTCCAGGCTTCTCAGGGCAGAGGACCCTCTCTGCACAGAATGCCAGCGCCCATTTCCACCCTCTACTCCCTTTCCATCACGAAGATGAAAAGGCCAGTGTGGGCCTCCTAGCACAACCTCCAGCTGCCTGATGGAACCAGCCAGGGAGTGTCCCTGCTTGTCTCAGCCCCACCTCCCAAATTCAGGTTGGGGGGAGCTCTCTCTGCAAACAGGCAACCCATGTGGGGGTGTCCTGGGGCTCACTGCCTGCTGGATGCTCCCTCCATTTCCTGGGCCACGGCTCTTCACCACGTCACCTCATGATAAGTTACTCGGCCTCCTGATCTGCTCGGGTAGACCGAGCCCCTCAGAAAGCCAGGAAGGAGCGCACGTCTTGTGCCCCGTGGTCAACCTCCCAAAGCAAAGGCATGAATGTTAAACAGCAGTCAGATCAATACAAGCAAATATAGCTCAACTACACCATTTATTCAGCCATGAGAGATGTCAATAGCCAGATTAGGGTGATCCATCTTTTTGATTTCCTACTGTCTTCTCACTGACTACACGAGGGCTTTTTCCTGTATTAAAAGTGTTTGCTTTCTCAACCATAAAAATTCCAATTATTACTCTGAGCGCTCTGGAGTTAAGTTGCTGCCTGGCAGAGACCTTGAGTTACCTGAATGTGTCCAGGGAAGTAGGGTGCTGCGGGCAGGATCATGGGCACACCGTAGGAATGTAGCAGGACCCCTGGAGACGCCAACATGGTTAAAGGCAGCGACGGACCCTCTGGGGCTCAACGCATCCAGGAGAGGTAGGGGGCTCTATGGACCCGACTTCCTCCCAACTACAAAGCTGAGAGCCAAATGGCTTCTGTCAGGAGCCAAGCGCCCGCTCGTCAAGCCGAGAGGGGAAAGAAAGAAAATCCGCATCAGCAACTCTTGATGTGAAAGTTTTCTTCCCAGACAACGAAGAGACGCAGCAGCTGCAAAGTTGAAGCTACCAAAATGGAAGGTGCTATTTTGGGCACAGCTTGCCTAACGCGACTAACCAAACCCTCTTCACTAATTTAGTTCTCAGAGAGAGCGAGAGAAAGAGGGGACCCAGCTCTGAGATAAGGGACTCAGCCCCAGGGTCCGGCCCAAAGGCAAAGGGTGGGTCCCGCCCGGAGTTTTCAGCTGGGAGAGGGAAGCTCACAGGCTGTCAGCGCCTGGCCGCGGGGATCCCATCCCCAGGAGGTTCACGTGGGCAGCCCTGGGCGCTGGTCAAAAATAAACCCAGAAGCCTTCAGCCTCTTCTCTCTCTTTTGCTCTCTCCAATTCCCATTTTCAAGGGGCAATTTGTAAATCATACCATGATCCTGCCAGCTAATGTTTGCACAGGGCGGGCTACTTGCAGAGATGGAGCAGATTATTGACAAGTTCTGCCATTTCTTATTCACAACTGGTGGAAGTAAGTGCTCTTCCCCGTCCTGGGGAAGGGAAAGGGAACCAGCCTGGAGCTGGTGCAGGGGTCACAGCTTGCGGGGGGCTGGGCTGCGATCCTCACACGCTTCTGAGCCAGACCACCCCACCACGACCCTGTAGTCACTACAGTTTTATATGATATGATAGAATTTCACCTGCTTCCCTCCTGGTTCGTATTTTAAAGATATTCTTTATTCTGAACTTTCAACTGTGATACATTCATTTACAATATATTAACGAGAGTTGATTCCCTGTTCTCAGAGATTCAAGGTGCATCTAGCGTGTACCAAAATGGAAAAACAGTCAAAAAATGTTGGAAATATCTTTCTCATGTTGGAAAACACCCAAAGAATTGTTGGGGATGTGCAACGTGGTCATAGATAAATATCTATGGGCTATATGATCTGGTACAATGCTGACTGGGGTATCCTTGTTACAAGCTGTGTGATCTTGCACAAATTACTTAGCTTCTCTGAACTCCAATTTCCTCATTTGGAAAACTTGAGCTGATAAATGTCCCTAGTTCATAAGGCTGTGGGGTAATTACATAAAGTCCCCGTTACCATATCCCAGCATGTGCAAGGCAGGGGGCTAGGAGCTATTCTACTTCTATGTTTCCTGTTCTTCTCCTAATGCTTGCTGTAGACACATCTTTTGACTTCAGACTGAAGGCTCAGATGACATTCCAAGTGTCACTCTGCTAATCTTATATGGGGAAGGCATGTGGGTGCGTCAGAGTTTACAACTCTGAGAGCTGTAATATAAAATTCTGATGAAGTGAGTCCCCTTCTGTGGCACCCCATGCCCCAGGAGCACAGAAAATCACCTTGGCCCTTCCACCTCTCACGCTGCACAGGCTGCACGACACAGATTTTTTCAAAACAGGGGGCGCGGGGAACGTCAGACGCAGCCAAGCACATTCAATATCGGCTCCTTCTAGATCCAAATGTCAATACTTCCACTCCGAGAGGGCCAACGTGTTTTTACACTACACTAATTTTAGTTGCTTGATGTAGCTGCATAATCACATTCCTAGATAACGACGGTGGACCGGGTTTGGCAGAGAATTCAATTATTTAGGGCTGAGTTTGGGCCATCTTGACAGGGTTCTCTGTGATTGATTCTCACGCACTGAGTGGCCACACTGCACAACTCGGAAGGCCCGGGAACAGCTGTGAGCTGACCCCTCTTACTCAACAGCCCGATACCGTTGCTAACTTTAGCTTTGGAGTATGACTTTCAACACCGCATTTCTGAGACGTTAGCAGAGGGCAGAGGCAGTGGCATGGGACGGGGGTTTGCTAGTCTGCTCCCTTTAGTAACCCCAGGCGGGGAGAGCTTTAGTTACTTAGGTGAGTCCCAGACAGGTGGATCGTTGACTCCTCAGCGCTGTAAAGTGGAAGGAACCCCGGTCCAGGGGGCAGCACGCTTGATTTAATCACGTGGGCTCTCCGTTTCCTGAGAAGTGATGAGATCCATTTACCATTTACCAAGAATGATCAGAGATGGAACGTGTTGGGGTGTTTCGTGTAGATCTTTTATGTACACGAGCACACAGTTTTGTGGAAGAGCCTGCTGATTCCACTCAGATAGAACATGGGGTACAGGACACTCAGGACATGGAGTGCAAAAGCTTTTGCTTTTCCCCAGTAATAAGCATCTTCTTTCCCCTCCTGAAGCCAAGGGTCATCTGGTGGCTCTTTTTACTTTGCCTGCTGGGAAGCTCAGAGCCCAATGAGAGGCTCCATGCTGTCCACTGGTTGGCCTTCGCCATGTGCATATTTGTAACCTTGTCTTCACGCCCCTATCACCTCCAGCCCCAACCACAGCCACCCAATTTTCTATTTTTATGTTATTGTCCTATAAGGTTATACTATTTATATTTTTGAAAACACATTGATTGTATCCTTGTTCTAAACCCAGCACAAATAATGAAGCATATCAATAAATAGCCACCACTGATCGAAACCTCTTTTTCCTAACAGGGGCCTGTTTCCCAAGTGGGGCACACCTAGTAGTTCCAGGCTGTGACCTTCTTCTTCTTGAATCCTCCATGAGAAGGCAGATGCTACATACAGGGTGTCTCCACTCCTGGGAGCTGGTGCCCAGGGTCGGTGGCTGGCTGCCCATGGGATATTGAAGGAACTCCAAACAGTAAAAATGTGGAGTGAAATAGGAAGGTGAGAGGAGAGAGTGGCATTTTGGGTAGTGATAAGGGACTGCCGCAGCCCTCCTCAGCACACTGAGTTCAAACAGAGGCTCAGATCTGGCTGTCATGGGTGGACCGTGCGAGCTTTATCGGCAAATCTTTAAGTTCCAAATATTTTCAGTGCTGCGATCTCACTCCGTTGCTGCCTGCTTCCCGGCTCCCCCACCCACCAGGCAGGACAGCACCCACTGGCACCGTGTGGGGACGTCACTGTGGCTACCTTCTAATAACACTGACGGATGGACGTGGAAACTTAAACTTCCTAGCTTTTTCTTCTTTTTACAGAACATGAAATACTCTTTTCAAGCATTTAAAAGTATAACAAGCTTGGGGGTCATACAAAAACAGGGGATGGTCCAGATGTGGCTCCCAGCCTGGGGTAAGACCTCTCATGCAGGAAGTCAGATTCCAGGGGCGGCAAGCACAGGGTCCTTTCTCGTTCTCTCCTGCTTCATTACCCATTTCTTATCTTCCCTCGGGCTTCCCTGCTGGTTATTTGGTCAATGCTCCCTGTGCCAGGAATTTTCATTTCTTTCTTCCATTCATTCTTTCATTCATTTATTTCCTTTTTTTCAGGCAGGGAAGGGGTACAGGGAATTGATCACTTGACCACTGAGCCACATCCTCAGCCCTATTTTGTGTTTTATTTAGAGACAGGGTCTCACTGAGTTGCGTAGGGCCTCACTGATGCTGCAGATGGCTTTGAACTCACGATCCTCCTGCCTCAGCCTCCTGAGACACTGGGATTACAGGCGTGCACCACCATGCCCAGCTTATTTATTTATTTCTCATCCAACATGTGACAGTCGAATCTCACCCCTTCTGCTGAAGAACTTCTCCCAGCGTTCTCCGCCTTCCATGACAACATTCCGCTCTGAAAGTCTTCCCCTGGTTCCCAGGTACGCAGCTCCTGCCCAGACCCTCAGAGCTACGATGAGGATGGTTCTGCCCATGGTGGTCCCTTCTAGAGGTGGTCACCCAGAGAAAAGGAAAAGAGGCCAGGGACAGAAGTGTTGGTGGAAGAATAAGGAGGAAGCATCCAGGGAAGACACCCCTCCTGGTTCCATGGCCAACAGTGCCAACTGCAGCCTTGGGGACCAGATCCAGGCCATCGAAGGCCACCATGATGTTTGGTCTGCACAGTGAGAGGAAGGGCTGAGCCTTTAAGGTGGGAGCATTCTCTGTCAAATTCAGACTGACCAGGTCTCTCGAAAGGCCTGGAAGACCTAGGCACGCTGGGCCCACTTCCTGCCCAACACTCCGTCAAGTCCAGGGAGGAGCTGCTGACCCCCAGGCCAGGAGTCTCTGTCATCATCCCTATTTTTCTTCACAAGCTTCCCAGAAAGAAGCTGAGCATCAGTTGCCATGGGTGACCAGGAAGATAAAATGGAGTACCACCCTGACCCCACAGGGGCACCATGTTAAATATTAATTGCAATTTTTATCTTGTGGACACGACAATGTTTATCTCATCATGAAGATTTACAGGTCATTGACTCACTGACACCATCCCGTTTCCAGGCAAAGTTGGGTGACCGCAAACCTCGTAGAGCGTTCTTGACATTCAGCCCGTCTACCTTTCAGATTCTTCCTCAGTGCAGTGGCCAAGGACACACTTTTGTGCAAACCCCCTGGCAAGGTGCCTTTGCCAAACACCTCTATGAATTCCAGTTTCCCTTCAAATTTGCTTGCGAGGCAAAAAGGTCTTCCGTCCCGTCCGCCCCTCCCTCCCTTCAAGTTCAACCTTACTGGCATAAGTCAAAGGGCACGTTTTCTGCAAATCCTGTCACCGCCCCAGGCAGAGCTAACTGCACCATCGCTGGAAGGTCCCGGGTCCTTCCAGCATTCCGTCAGCTCCAGGTCTGCTCCCGTGGTGTCAGGACCCTGATTGTACCTCGAGAAGGCAGGTGGACCCCAACATAGAAGCACAGCGTTCTTGTTCAGATAGTGACTAGGCATAGAAACTTCCCAAGGTGATTGTCAAAAAAAGCATCAGTGACAGCCAAGAGCCACCTGTATCTCCAAGGTCATCCCAAGTGACCCAGGGGCACCATGGCACAGTAGAGATAGCATGAGTTTTGAAGTTGGAGAGCTGGCTTGGGTCCTGCTTCCCTTTCCAGCATCTGACATTCTCCGGAAGATGTGCTCAGTCCAGATCCCTCGTCTCCACGGTGGTGACGTGGAACAGCACCTGGACCAGCTCACAGGTGCGTGGTGGCAGTGGAGTGACAAGCTGCACGGGGGTGTTCCTGGCACTTGGAAGTTGTTCAAAAAGTGCTGGTTTATTTTTATTTCCTCCTTCAGGATGTCTTTCATGTACCCCTGCAAGACTGTGCTCTGACCTCTGCTCTCGGGTCAGGTCTGTCTCCTCAGCCTCCCACCAACACCCGCGCCCACATCTCCCTGGAAGTGCACGATGCTCCTCCCCACGTGACCACTTCCATGGCATCCACACCCCTCTGCCAGCATCCCATGCCAGGTCCCCCAGGTTCCCCACTTTCTCCAGCCCTCGTGATGACTCTAGCCAAGATCCATGGCTAGCCCCATGACTTGACCCAGGATGGTCAAGACCTGACCGGGGTTTCCATCATATCTCCCCATCCCCCCTCCATCACTTGGTTTTCCTGCCTTTCTCCCAGGATGGGGAATAGGCCACATGCTCATGAGGTCTTCGGATGACCTCTCTCCTACGGGATGAGATGGGAGTTCAGGGGGGACAAGTCACCTGTTCAGGGTTTAACAAGCAGATGCCTGTCCTGTCCATTACCAAGAAGCAGGTCTCTCTCCAGCCTGTTCTGATACCTGCAAAATCATCACGAATGATCACGCCAATGCAGCAGCATGACCCCAAATTAATAAATACCACACTCCACCGGCCACGCGCTCCAGCTCCGTCGGATTAGACAAGAATGCGGTCTGGAAGAGCTCTGCTGAGCGTGGATCTCCAAAGGCCAGTCCTTTGAGATGTCACCTGGTATTTATATTCCTGCATGCCAGGGACTGACAGGTGAATTCCCAGACAGGGGAGCAGGCTCTGAGAGAGGAGGCAGCCAGGCATGGCACCTGGGTCACAGCAATATCAACCTGAGAAGGCAAGACCCGGACAGGAAGAGCTTCCACAGGCTGGACCATCCACCAGACCTCCCTCAAGTTACAGCTCCTCCCACACTGGTATCCAGTCCAGGCAGGAAGCCCCCATCCCTGGAAGAGAAGCCGCCTCCCATCCCCAACCTGGACCACTTTCCGTTAACACACATACATGTTGGCACACGGCAGTCCAACCCGAATGTCAAGTGTGTAGGAAGCATTACTATTCTTGTTGCATTACTACCTTCTCACTGCCCAGAATCTCTTCACTATGCTTAACCCCCTTATTTGAAAAACCATAGCATAGCAAAGAGCTCAAACTCTGCCTACATGAAAAGTCCCATTTCTACCAAGTACTAGCTGTGTGTTCTCTTGCACATTACTTAACCTCTCTGTGCCTTGGATTTATTACCTGTAAAATCAGAGTTGCATCCATAATTAGAACTTATGGAATAGTCTAGTGACTTAAATGAAGGACAGCTCATAGTGGATACACAGTCTATGGGTGCTGGCAGTTGTCAGTTACAACGGAATTAGCAGCAGCTGGGCTGGAGCGTCAAGACAGGAATATCAAAACTCTTTCTCCTTGTACACACTAATTGGTTAAATAAAACCGTGCCTAGCGATGCAATTTCAGAAGCACCGTCCTGTTCAAGAGCTGATCTCCTTCTTCCATGTTCAAAATCAAAAATTAAAACAAAGGTGCCAAGGAAGGCTGTGCATGTAGCCTCTGTGCATGGAAACTGAAGTTTTGGAATCCAACTCAGAAATCCAAGTTCGTGTGGATTTGTGGGGATGAGGCTGGAGCCTTGCAATCGGCAGAAACCCAAAGGATCCGGGACACTGTGTTACCCTGCCCAGCAGTACTGCCCCACCTCCCAAACAGCTATGAAAATGCACGAAGAATATTCCAGTAGGTCTTATAAGTGAGGAGGCTGCTGATCATCATTAGAAACTTGAGCCCCAGTGGTACAGGCAGCACCGTGCTCCTCTTGGTTCATTAAGTGCTTCTTGACCTGATTCTCCTCTGAAAGCCAGACTGACTGGCTGAATGAGCAAATCTAAGAATATCAACCCCGCATATCACCTCTGCTGAGATCGGCAATGCTTCAGGAACTGACCTCTGACCTGTCTGGGGATGAATGGCAACTGAGTTTGAGAATGAGTTGACCTTGCTTGAGGCAAATGGGTACTCCCTGAGGACTCGCACAATGGGAGATGAATAATCGCTGCTCCCTAGAACTTCCTTTGTGTTCCTCGGCCCTCTGGCCCTCTGGCCCTCTGAGCTGCAGGTGCCTGTAGAAGCTGGCACAGAGCTCACTCCAAATAGCACGAGCCTCCAGGACCAGGGATGGAGCTTTTCTGTCCAAACCCCAGGCAGCTGCTGAATGGCTGAGCCACCTGAGCTCTGAGTGCATTGTTTTGTGCTTAGCAATGGAATGCAGGCCGGCAGAGCCACATGGTGGAGGCTCATTAGAGGCTCATTGTAAAAGAACTTCATGGTCAAATAAGTCAGAGAGGGTTAGCTTGTTCCCTCCCTCTTGGAGATTCATGGTGACTATTAGGACATAAGAGCATCTGGGAAATGCCAAAAGGAAGAAAAACTGACCTTGTTTGATCCAGACTTTCCAAACTAGATGATTGACATGCCATCCATCCTTCCTTTCATCCATCCATTTACCCACTCACCCACCTACCTATTCATTCATCCAACCTTCCATTCACCCAAAGGCTCACTCATGTATCCACTGATCTATCCAGTTATTCATTCACCCAGCTATTAACTATATCCACCCTATCATTCAACTATCTACCTATCTTTCCATCCATCCATTCATCCATCCATCCATCCATCCATCCATCCATCCATCCGTCCATCCATCCACTAATCCATCCACTTCCATCTACCATCCACCCATCCACTCATCCATCTGTCCATCCATCCATTTATTCACCCATCCATTCACTTATCCATCCATCTATTGACCCAACCATCCATCTGTCCATCCATCCACCATCCATCCATCCATCCATCCACCATCCATCCATCCATCCATCCATCCACCATCCATCCATCCATCCATCCACCATCCATCCATCCATTTCATTATCTACTTGACTATCTGGCATGAAGAATTAAACATGAGTCCACCCTGTGCTTATTTGCTTTGTCTCTTCTTTCCTTCCTCCTACTTCTTCATTATCACAGTTGCCACCACTTGCTCAAGCAGAACCTGTGCCAGACGCTGCGCTGATTCCACCTATCTACTATCTCAGTTTGTCCCCTCTGCTCCTACAAAGCAGATTCGGTTAAAGTTTTGACATTGCCAAGAAGAAAATCAGGCACCGAGAGGGGAAGTGCCATGGCCGAGGCCCCAGAGCCTGCCCAGGGCAGAGCGGTGGCTTGAGCAGAGACCCCCTCTTGCTGGCTACTGAGAGGAGCTTTTTGGGCATGTGGCACTGATCACTGACCGAGAAAGGATGGCCTGGGTCAAACTCGAGCTGAGTGGCCTTTTGACATCCTTGTCCCTCAACTCCTCACTCGGTCTCTATCACGTAATGGTGATTGGCGGTTGCAGACTATAAAACCAAAGGCAGCAGAACAAGGAGAAGACGAAGACGTCAGGGCCTGGAAGAAAGCGGACCTCTGCTTCCTTCCTGGGCCTTCAGGAAGCAAGGACTCAAAAAAGGTCCCAGCACCTGGAGAAGTCCTCATCCAGCGGGAACTGAGAATGGAGGGGTCAGGACAGGATGGCCAAGGTGGTCTTCCCTTGACCTCTCTTTGTGATGCTGAGGCACACGTCCACTTCCGGGGCTGGGTTGACCTTGACATTACCCTTATTAATTCCTCTCCTCAGGGTGAAGCAATGGTTCTTGAGTCTTACTTTTTTGATGCGTAGACCACTTGGACAATTTGCCCCTCATCCCAGAAATACTGCATATAATTCACATGATTTTCCGTATCACTGTGGGGAGGGGTCGATCCTTTCGAGACCCCTCCGTGGCCTCTGGAGGGACCTCTGAGTCGCTCTCAGAGTTTAAAGCATGCAGCCAGGGTGTGCTGTGTTCTTGTAAAGAAAGTCAGGGTCGCTCAGGTCAGAATCCCTTCACAGGTCGATGGCTGTTCTCACATGAGACCAGGTGACGCTCTGACCGCCCTGGGACTCTGGGGTGCCTGCCACTCAGAGGGCTCTCCTCGCAGCTTGGCAGGGACATGGTTTTGAGGTGGCAAGAGGGCCACACAACTTAAGGAGGTGCCCAGGTATTCTGGATCACGGAACTGAGGCAGTCACCAAGAGGTCCAAAACCAAACCCTGGGCCCCCCAGTCCATGCACAGATGACCATGTGACATCAGAACGTGGCATCTCTCATCCTGAGCCAGCCCTCCAGCTCCAGGCCAGGAAGCCAACCTGTCTAGCTGCGAGCAGGCCCCAGGCAAGACAGGAAACCCACCCAACAGCGCTGTGGGGGGAATGGGAGCTGGAAATACACTTGGGCTCCCAGAGGCTCTGCAGCAAGGTGCCCAGGGCCACAGCAAGCCAGGCTGCCCAGCTGAGCTGCCCATCCGAGGATTAGCCAAGGAGCTGACCCTGCAAGATGGTTTCCCCGGGATGTCACGGCCAGGCAGCTGGTGGCCAAAGCAGGCCTCTGACAGGTGGGATTTTCAACTTCCCAGATTAGCAGTGTCCTTCTGGGACACTCTGGGGACATCAAAAGCAGAACCTCCCTGAGTGACCTCATTTCCTTTATGACTCTTACACTACAATCTATTTTTAAACATATTTTTTTAATAAACCATAGAGACCATGTATTATTTGCCAGGTGACTTCCAGCCTCTTTGGGTGTGAACGCGGGTATTCTGCATAACAACCTTGCAAGGTAAATGCTCTTTCAGCCCTCACAGCACTCACAGGGAAACTGAAGCACAGAGAGGTCACACAACTTTCCCAAGGTCACACAGATCACACAAGCTGGTGAATCCCTCTCTATAGCCCCTGCCATGTGGCCTCTCCAGGAAATACACGTTTTTATTAAAAAAATCTACTTCATCCAGGCTCCAATTTACTAATTCAAAAAAAATTTGGTAGTACTGTACCAGGCTGGCTATCAATGCAGGGATCGGAGCCATATCTAGTTTGAGATCAAGTTCGGGTGCTAACAATTCCTGGCTGTGTTGCCCTGGGCAAGTTACTTAACCTCTCTGAACTTTAGTAAATTCTCTTATAAGTGGAGGGCCACATTCCTTCCCTCACAGGGTTACGGGGGTAAGAGTTCTAAATAATATAACAACACACTTAAGTTTTGTGGACTTGAGTCCATTTGAAGTGGCAGGGCTCTGGTCAGCATTAGCACGGGCATGTCCATTCATACCCCGACCAGAATGCGAGCGTTCAAGTGATGGCTCACTCACCACCAGTTGACCCCTACCTCTCCTGCTTCCATCAATCGGGAAATCCCTACTTTTGCTTATTTTGTTAACACTTTTCTAGAATTTGCTAAGTAACACTTTTCTAGAATTTGCTAAGCATTGAACAAAATTTTCATCCCTTAAAAGCTTTTTTTTCTTTGGTTCTAGGGATCCAACCCAGGGCCTCACCTATGCCAGGCAAGAACTTTACCACATACCCACATCCTCAGCCATCACAGTGTCATTAAACTCTCCAGGCTGGCCTTGAATTTGGGATCCTCCTGCCTCAGCCTCCCAAGTAGGTGGGATGACAGGTGTGCACCACCAGTTCTGGCTCATCTTCAGGGTTCTAACTCATTTAGTCTTGGAACAATTCCATGGCATGGGTCCCTCCTAGCAGCCCCATTCTTCAGATAAGGATACTAATTGCAAGAGTCGAACTTCCTGTGGCTACTGGAGTGGCAGGTCCAATAGCTGAAGCCACACCTGTCTGCTTCCCACTCCTGCTCCTCTCCTCTGCGGGCTCTGCGGTTCTGAAGGTACTGATGCAATCACTGAGAGAGGAATCCTGGAAATCTACCCAGGAGCCGGCACCAACGCCGAGGTACCCACATGATACACCTCGCCTTCATACTGGAACTTCTCGAGTCCCCAGAAAAGCCTGGTGGGTGGAGAACCAGAATCCCAAAATATCCTTCCAGAGAACCCCCTGCTGCAGAGCCACGCCAAACAGACCCCACAACCTCCCTGCAGTACTCACACCCAGACATGCCAGCGCTGACCCGGGATCCACCTGCCCCATCCACGTCTTCTTTAAATACTGCTTGGCAGAGGGAGATGCTTGTGCCTCCTAGAAATGCTAACGCACGTATTGGGATCTGATCAAAGCACCACGCACGCATGTGTGGAAACACCACAGTCACCCGCTAAGGCGTCCGATTCATAAACGTTAACGATTATGATACCAAAGCGGGGAGGCTGTCATGGGCCAGGCAGGTCCTGATTTCCCCGCATGCCGGCTACCGTGGGTGAGAACTCCAGAACACACTCTTCTGTCCCCTTCCATCCCCCCCAGCTCTGCGACACAGGGCGCGAGGTGGAGGTTCTCAGATTCCAGGGAGGCCATGTGTTTGAGGATGACCATCCAGGCCTTGCCTACTTGGAGGCTCCCGGCTGGCCTCAGAGACGAATGCTCCTTTAGGATCAAAATAGAAAAAAGGGACAGAAGGGAACTGAAGGGCTGAAATTAGGGTGAAAAAGGAAAAACAAGCAGGACAAAAGTCAGCCTGGAGCGGCTAGCCTCCAGGGCCTCAGCTGCCTGGTGGGCCTCGCTGCCCTGTGGCTGAGGCCACAGATCTCGCCAGCATGCAGGGTCATCTGCACACTGCCCGGAGCAGCCCTGGGTCTGCTATCTGTCATCTCCTGGAGCCGTGGTCACCTTGCTCTGTGCCGGGGCTGAGGCTCACCACACATTTGTTCTACGTGGACATGTGGAGAGATGGGGCGCCGGGCCCCAAGAGGAGGGTGGCCTTTTCTGTCCACCACAAAATTCCAAAGCAAGAAAAACGAAGCTGACCAGAAGCCATGAGTGGCCTCCACCTTTTCATGAGGCTGTTCCCTGTGCCACGTGTTTACGCAACCAACACGGTCGATTTCGCTTCCGAGTTTGTAGCAGCAAATGCCGCCCTGATCTAGTCCATGGTACGAACCTGTCCCCGCCTCATGGTGGCCGAGAACACACCGGCTCCGACCGCGCAGAGAAGGAAGCTAAACACAGGTCAGGCGACCTGCCCAAGCATATGGAGCGGGCCAGGGGCAGCCCTGACCCAAATCTGAGTCCAGAAGTCGTGTGTGAAGCTATGCCACCATGCCACATTCTGACCCACATCAGCATTGTCACCAAATGTCATCATTGTCACCAGCACACCCTGTCCCGCTCCATCTGCCGCACCATAGTTACCCCTGTTACGACCGCCAGCACCATGGCCCCCACACCTCCTCTGCTCCCATCTCCACACCAGCTCCAGAGTCAGACATCCACGGGTCTTTCCATTGGCTGGGACCAAGCGGGTGTTCTACAAACTACCCGGTGCCGTACTCCCGAGGACCCCCTGCTCCCAACCCTGCAGTCCCCTCTGTTTCACAAACATGGAAGCCGCCTTTTGAGAGGTCAAAGGACGTGTCCAGATAGCTAGGTTGAGGTCTGTAGGATTCATGAGGTCTCTAAGGCTCCACGTCAGTTCTGCCTGACAGAAGCAGGGACACAGTCCACACCTGTGCTCCTGGGCTACAGGGAGGTAAGAGGCCCTGGCCCCCAGACACTGGGTCAAGCCCGGCTCCCCAGACCAGAAGGCTGCAGCTAGGACCTGGGTGATGGCCCTTCCATACGCGGCTACTGAACAATCAATCAGCTGCTGAGGGTCTAAGTAACCCCAGGGAGCTCTGGCCTGACAGAGGCTGAACTCAGCCTGCAGCTCCCCAGGGCAGCTCATGCACCCAGGTCAGCACTTCCAACCTCCTTCCCAGCCCTGCCTGCAGAGCCTGCCATTTCTTCCCCTTTGGCCAGACACCTGCTTCAGGGCTAAGTACCAGGCTTGTTCCTGATCCTCAATTCTCTACCGCTCAATTCCTGCTCTTGCTCAGCTTCCAGGTCACTTCTTAAGTGAGAGCTTCCCTTTCCCTAGATCCAGCCCCAAACTTCCTGTGGGCTCCTCTCCTTTTCCCCTAGAGCACCTGTCACACTATGCAACGCACATTGAAGTGATGGTCACCTGCTCGTCTCCACCACAAACTTGTGACTCCGTGGGGGAGAGACAGACGTGGCTTCCCTGCCCATGTATCCTTCCTGACTAACCCCATCTGAGGCTGAGCAGAGGCTAAATAAATATGTACTGAAGGAATGAGTGAGTGAATTAATGACTAACCATTGACTTCAGTGACAAGGCCAGGTTTGAGGTGGCTTCACCGGGTGGACGTCACATGCTCTGAGCTAGATGGCTGCATAAATCTTTCATAAGTAGATCATGCAGCATAGGGAAAGGCTGTTCACATGGTAAAAAAGACAGCACTTCTCTTCTCCGACAGCATCCTATCAACCCTCAAATGTCTTCCTCATGTAGAAGCAGATAGTTGTCTTATATAACATAGTAATTGCAGGCTTGAATTAAAAGACATCCTTATTTTGGAAAGTTGTTCTTTTTTTCTGATTTAAAAAAAAAAAGAGTGGAGGGGGGAGGATCTGTCCCTTACTGGTATGCTACATGATTAAGGAGGAAATGTGATCTGATTTTATTTTGGAAATGGATATTTTTCACAAAGCCAAGAAGCGTTATCAGAATAAAGCACTATTTATTTGGGTGAATCACCAGCTCTGCAGAAATCCCAAGTGCTAAATGCATAATGAGTCTTTACAAAATACCATAATATGGGATCGGCTGGTTTCTCTGTTTTGGGTTTGAAAAATAGATTGTTTAATAACCCATCAAAGCTATATGTAAACCAAGTAAACAATGGAGCAGATGTTGACTGCTGTCTTGTGCCTCGTAGACATAATTAAAGACAATGAGACACTCACGGATTCACATAATAGAGGACAAATGCAAACATGAGATTCTGCACAATGTCAACGTAAACTGCATTTGCAGGACACCTGCTTTCTGGGTCCAAAACACCGGATCCTATTTCCTATGATGAGAAAATTTTGTAACATTCTTAATTTGCTTATGCAAACATGCACTTCACTTTTCAGAGATACCGTCGAAGGCAGTCTGTCCCACCCGATGTGTGTTTCCACTTCATTACTGGACGTTTTCAAAACAACTACTTCTTATTTTTCCATGGGCATCAATGTTAATAAGAACCAGTTAGCCTAAACTTTGACATTTATAAACAAAATTCAAGCCCCGGGTTGGGGTGCGTGGGGCTTTCTTCATTCATCTTTGCATATATTCTTTCATTTAGGAATTCAACTAAATGGATATGTTTATTCCCTAAAAGCCCGACTGATCTTTCTTTTTTTTTTTTTAAAGTAAGAGCATTTCCTAAAATCAGGATCTCATCTTATATAAAAATAATCCTGTTGGGTAGAATATTTAAAGTATCGTTCTAATTTTTCTAAACATTTCTTGTTTTTCCCTGCAACCTCCTACTCAGTCTTCTGTTAGTTTTCAGTTCTCGGTCCTGTAGGGAAAGAGAAAAGCCAACCCCACACAGAACAAAACATGGGACGTAATTGAGAGAACACAGGCGCGATCCAAAATAAAAACAAAAACACTCCTCTCTGCAGATGTCCTGAAAGAGGGATTGAGGACTTCAAGTAAACCATACGATGTTTCAGGTTTTTCTCCCAATTAGGTAAATAAATAAAAAACCACCAGAGCTCTGTGTGGTTTACGGGACAGAAGAAAGTTCCCTAGATCCAGAATCTATATCTAGAAGAAAACAAAGCAGACCAATTTGAAATAGTATTAATTCTTAAAAGTTCCAAAAATCCCATTGTTTCAAAAGCGCAAGAAGCTGGGGTTGGCTTGCTGAGAGCGCTGGTGATCTGCTCACAGCCATGTCGCCTGCCCGCTCCTCCATGGTTGCTGACGCTCTGGAGGGAAGGGGGACTCTAACGGGGTCTGCATCTCTTTATGCTAACGAGACAGAGCCAGCCCCTTTTCACAGACAACACGGAAAAGCCTAAACCCCAAATGGGAGACGAATCGGGCCATGGTGCCACCGTGAAACCAGCCACGCAACTCTGAAGCGCCTAAGATAGATGGCTCCTTCCTTCACTCCTTCCTTACAGAAAGGCAGTGAGAATGTCCCTAAGTGAATCTGATTAAACACACACACACACGCACACACGCACATGCACGCACACCCGCAGCGCACACCACCTCCGAGCTCAGGAAGGTTGTAAAGCGCTCAATTCCTTTGATTTATGGGGCAGCCGTATTGCACGGAGCGCCACAGCATGGCGAGCCAGGACCCTGCTCCCTGAAAGGCCGTTATGAACAGGCCCAGGCCCTGCACGGGAACAAAGAGCGGTGTGGTGTATAAATCATTAATACGGCGCCAGGCAGCGACTGCATTTCCTGTGTTAGTTGAAGAGCTCCTCAGCACAACGGGGATTTGGGGATTGGAACTGGCTGCAGAGAAATGCGGGCGCCATCCTTCCAGGGCGGGCGCTCCCCACCAGCCTTCTGCTTCCCCTCTCCCTCTCCTCCCAAGGCCAAGGGCCTCTGGTCGGTCCTCATTCATTAAACGATAATCATAATGACTTAAAATGAAATGAAGAACAGCTTCGAAGTGGAAAGACCTCCTCCACCCTTGCCCTCTCTAAGTTTCTCCTGGAAAAGGGGAGAGGACCGCCCTGGGGCAGCTGATTGCATGGACTGGGTGGTGGTCTCGTAGGTCAGGGATGGTGTGGAGTAGGGGCTACCTGGGAGGGTTCTGCAGGGACCCCATGTGGTTGGCCACAGCATTCTCCACCTAAGCTAGGATACTGCATCTAAAAAGGAAGCCACTGATGCCCACTCCCCAGAGGCCTTTTGTGTGGGATTAGATGTGGTCATCCATATAGACGTGCTCAGTCGTGCTCCTCAGAATACTCCATAAAAGTTATTGATTATTTCATTATTTCCGTTATTTTATTATTATCATTGTTGTATTGAGGACAGCGGGATTCTCTGGGTCCCTAAATGGTCTCACGGTAACTCTTATTGCTGATAGAAAGAGCTCTGTTTTTCGTTTTTAATGGAACCACAAAGAGCCTAAAAGAGAAAAAGGAAAAAGAAAAAAGTGCTCAAGAATCCTGAGTCACATGTTTGGGACGGAGACCCCCAGTGGAAGGATCTGCCATTGCACAGAGAGGAAGGGAATTTCTCCACTCAATACCTTCCCGCTTAACTGCTCATTACCAACCCTTAAGGGGGAAGAAGGAAGAAAGGAAGAAAGTCCCTGCATACGCGTGCATGCGCGCGCGCGCGCACACACACACACACACACACACACACACTGTGCAGTGCTATTCAGATGATCTGGATGGGCCTGCCGTGAGCACATAAGAAGCCACGGTGATTAGATCCAAGGCAAAGCCATTTTTAGGAGGAGCTTTCTGCTTCCAGAAATTCCAGGAGCAAGTCAGATGAAGTGTGATGTGGAACCAGGAGTCTCACACTCCTTCTTTTGTAGAATAAGAGAACAAATGACCAGGGAGCTGGGGATGCACTTCCTCTCATAGGACAGGGACCCCTGGCCCCTTCAGCAGCCCATCCCCAAGCTGAGCCCATGACCCAGCCTTGGGGGCTGAGCACACAGGCAGCACCGAGTCCCATCAACAGCCCACCCACTTGCAGGCTCTCGTCCCGTTAAAGCTTATGGGAAGCAACTTCTACATGTGCCCAGGTCTCCTGCGTCACAGAATAATGACATTCCGAATAGAAACAAATGAAGCCCCTGCAGTGTGATTCTGTCAGCTTTTGAAAGTAAATAACTTTGCTACTGATGACAGCAAGACGACTTTTATTTTCCCTCCTCCTGCCAGGGAGCATTAATTGAGCTGTGCAACCAGGTTCCAGTCCAACCAGCAGCTTAGCTGGCAGGGAGGAGAGAGCAGAACAGGCAGGAGGGACCAGGGGACCTGGGAGGGACTCACAAACTTTTTGGATCTGTGTTCTTGGCAGACCATGGGTGCATTTATTATGTCAATTTGAGAGAAATGGAAGATAAAAGTTCATATGGAGCTTCGAGAACCAGAACCCACCTCACCTTGACGCCTCCATTGCCTTAACAGATCCACGATCCATGATCTGCCCACCACATCGCAAGCAGCAAGTTACCTTTCACTGACTCGTGCAAAAATGGTATGCAATGGGTAGTCTCAGCCCTGCTTTTCTGAAGAGGCAAGAGAGGTCCCAAATCAGGTAAAGTGATCTGTTCGACTGGATCGGATCAGCTCATGAATGACAGAGTCAGGTAGACAGCCTTCAGATCGTGACTTCTGGTCCATGACAACTCCAAAGACACCTTATTTTTAAAAAACCATGTTTTGGGGGCAGCTAACACCCACCAGTCTAGGTAAAGAGAGACTTTCTCATCTGAATTTTGAAAGACACTTGAGAAGGACTGTAGGATCGCCCAGTGTAGGCCTCACTGTTTCTTCTGTTTTTAGATGCCAGTGGCAGGGGACATCTCCCAGCTCTCACCCTTCCAGGAGAGTAGAGCACGACTGGGGAGTGGATTCAGGCAGAGCAACAGAGCAGAGCTGGTGAAGGAAGACCAGGGCCTTCGCTGTTGTTTTGATAACAGAAATCTAGCTCTCGCAGTGAATCCCAGGCAAACATCAAACACCAAAAAGGAAAGGCTCGTTAAGACTGAACCATTTGTGCATTCACTCATCAGTCTCAGGGAGTCTGAGGCCCTTCCAGCCCACCGCCGCCTGTATTTTGTTCCATAGCTGCAAATGAAACAAAAGTCATTACATCCCTACGAATACACACTCGGCTCCTAAATGCTTTCCATTCCGGCTCCGCTTCCTAATTTTGATTCTGTGTGTGTTGAAACACAGCATAAAAACAGGATCAGAAAGGGGTAAGAATGTTCTCGGGTGGAGCATGGCCAAGTGCCGAAGGCCACAGCAATGGTACCCCAGCCCAGCCCTGTGCCTGTTGGAGCTGTTAAACATGGGACTGCTTTCCTTCACTGCCTGCTCGGGGTCACTGTCTGAGCCGACAGAGGAGAGGTGACAGGAATTAACTGCAATCTTGATCTCTGCAAACTGGGTCAGGGGAGGCAGGAGCAATTCCAGGCCCCACCTGGCAGAGGGTTGGGAGGAATTCAGTGGGTCAAGCCCACCTTCTCCCAAGTGTGGTACCTCACGGATGGATTGGGAGTGGTAGCCAGTGGACTGTCCCTGACAACAGGGGCCTTTGCTTTCCTTACTGGGAGATTCCAGGAGGGTAGCTGGTACCTCAAAGAGTTTAATAGACATGGAATGAATGAATGATCATGTGAATGAACACAGGCTTATTTCCTTGAATCAGAAAAATGATACCAAAGCTGGAATTCTATCCTTTTATTTATTTATTTTATTTATTTATTTTTTTACTTTGGAAAACTTTACCTATCAGAATAAAATATAAGCTCATTTAAACATTATTCAGTGGATATCAACTGTGCTAATGAGTAGGTTGGCAACAATTAGGGCCAAAGGCTGAGAAGCACTGGGACACCCTGCTATTTTCACCTAACCCTCTCACCTCCTAAGTACCTTCAGATCTTGAGAAAGATGCCAACAGCACCGTCGGTGCCCCAGGATGAGTGTCCCTCTTTACAGTTCTGATCAAAACCCTGTCTCCACCGCCTGTCCCCAAAGCTGGTTCCAAGTATCCACTGGGTTTCCCACAGCCCTGCAACAGCCTTGTCTCATTGGTTCAGGGAGAACCAATCCATTTCACCCCTCTCCCTTTCTACTCCCCTTCTTCAAAATGGCCCTAGAGCACAAGAGAAAGCCCACACTCGGTTCACAGAGGCTACACCACCTGGGCTAAGACCAGATCCCACCGCTTACTCTCTCCCTGGGTCCCTGAGCCTTGTCCTCCCTCTTTGCACACCAGACCTGGGCCCAGGCTCCTCTCCACTCCTGGTGCACCTGCTCAGCCTGCACCTGCCCAGCGCTCCCAGGTCACCGCCTCCTCCCTGAGTCTGCCCGTCCCGTTGCACCGTTCTCGTCGTTTCCTGCACAGGTCTTACAATCTGCAAGCATCTCCTTTGCGACTTCTCCTCTTGTTTTACCAGGACATTCTCTCTACAGTGCCAGCAGTCTTTCCTAACTTAGTTGCAGAAAAACTATGCCTGGAGACAATGTCTCCGTGAACCAATGAAAGAATGAACAGGTAAAAATGGGTGGGAACGCTGCCTCACCTTGCTGAACGCTTCTAGACTGTTCTATTGATGCATGCCTTCATCCCCCTTGTTCACTGAACAACTACTGCATATATCTGACTTTGTTCTATGTGTTGTGGGTGAGGTTAAGAAATTGAATGGAACCGTCCCTGTGGCTTACAGTCTATCAGACCAATCAAGGCACAGCAAAGATGCCTAATACACTGCTGAGCACTTAGAAAATACAAGAAATGTAAATTAACACTAGAGGAATGGGAACTGGGGCTCCAGGTAACTGAAGGAGTCATCTTTTATTCTCTTTCAACCAGGACCAATCAATCAGGGCTACAATAGGCTGGGAAGATCAGAAAGAGCTGCAAAGTCCCTACTCCCCAAGTCCTTTCAGAAGCCAGGACACCCCAACCGGATAACTACTTCGCTAATTCGAGGCCAAAGTTAGGCACTAAATTTGGGGATTCTTCCAAAAGTCCCCTTGGTAATGGTGTGACTATTTCTCCCTGCTGGGGCCTCTAAGATCACTGCTCATTAGCTCAGCTCAATGTCATTCCACATGATAGAAGGGGCCAGTGCCCTTCTGAGCCACTGTGTCGAAGAGCTGACTCTATTTGACACCGCTTCTCTCAACAGGGCTGGAGGAGGCTGGCCTCATCAAGCCTCCAACCACAGGTCAAGGCTCAGCCCTGCAAAGTTCCTTGGGCCGCACTGGAAATAGAAAAGTTTACTGAGGAATGAAACTTTCTTTGCTTTTCTTAACTGAATTAAACAGCACCCTGGGACACCTCTCCCTGTCAGAGGTGGGACCCTCATGGCCGACGCCAGCCAGCCCGGCCTCCTTCCCAGGATGGCATCTCCTGCTCATGGCCCAACCCCCTCAGGCACAGAAGCACCAACCTGATTTTGTTTACAATGTTGCAATTTCTCCCTCTTCCAAAAGACTATTATTTGCCTGATGAACTACACTGTTTCTACCCTGCCAATATGAATAAACAAGCATTATGTTTCCTCCTGGGGCAGAGAGCTTGGTTCAATGAATCAGAAAACCCTAAAAAAGACTGTTTACCCTCAGTCCATCAGCTACTGGACAATTACTCAAGGCCCAGCTGTAAGGAAAACAGATGGCGCCTGAGCTAATGACACAGGCTCTCTCCACTCAGGCAAAGGCAGAGGCGGCCGATGGCATGTTCTGACATGGAAACCGCCTGGAAATGGCAGGCGGAGCAGTCGGGTGGCGCGAGACTCAGGTCTGAGGACAGACAGATGCTCATGGTTTTTACAAACGCATGTTTCATTAAGTAGCTTTAACACAAATGCAGCCCGAGTCGCCTGCAGTCCAGGGGAGGACCCTCAGCTCCCGACAACCTCCCCCAACAGGCTCCTGCCACAGAACGGATGGAGCCCACCCGAGAAGAAGGGGCTTATCTGGCCAGGTTTCCCCACAACTCCTGCCTTCTCTCCTTAATCAGAAAAGATCAGAGAAACAGGGAAGGTTTGGTTAATGAACCGATTTGTTACATGAGATCTCTCTAGAAAGAGACCCAAGGACACATCTTCTAATCCACAGGCACCTGGGCCTAGAATTGTGCTCCTTCCAGCCACTTAAACCCCTTTAACCGATTCAGACGTGAAGATAATCTACCCTGATTCTCTTCTGCGTTATCGACACTATTGACTACCCCCAATCCGCAGCACTATCTCATAAATCAAGCCGGGATTAAGACAAGAAGGAAAACGTGGGCTAAAATGCCATTTGTCCCCCTGTAAATCCTCAGACTGAGTGACACAAGGTAAGCCACTGCCATGAGAACTGGACTATCCTGCACAGCCATGATTGCTATGGCCTACCTAATGCTGCCCAAATTTATAACCCTGGCTGCTACGTGGCGGCTATCCCCCCAGCTTGAGCGTGAGAGCCAGTCTTCCCGGGTGATTCTCTGCACCGAGAACCACTTTCTAATTAAAGACAGAAAGGGTTGATATGCAGGTTTCAGTTCAATTGCTTTCGATCTGAAGATGTCCACAGTGAGCAATGGCTTCATTTACCAGGAATTACCCTTTGTACAAACCACTTCACTATTTAAAACAAACCACATGGATCATCATTAAGTGGGAAAAATTACCAATCTTAGGATATTGACAGTGGCATGGCCCACTTCAGAGGCCCCTCTGTCCCCCTTTACGTGTGGATTTTTAAGCATTTGACTTGTTGTTGAATTTAGGCTGATTAAAAGGTTCTGAGTGAACAGGACTTGGGTGAGAAGCGTTCTCAGAACTGGGAGACGCTGACGGTGGTTTAGCAACAGGGAAAACTAAGTTCATGTGCTCCTGATCTTTCTTCGGAAGTTAAAAAGCAGTAAGAAACGCAGCCCTGGGGGGAGCCTGTCACGTGGTCTGCACCAGCCAGCAAACCTCTTCCCGTACTGCTGTGGCCTCACCAGATCTGACCACCAAATGAGCACTCAGTTAGCCTCCAGGTGCCTTCGGGTAGACACACATCCTAAGGCTGTGGTATCATGTGTCTGATGTACATATGTGTGCATAGGTTTCCTTTGTGTTTTCCTCTGCGAAGAAACAAAATAGATCCTCTTTCTCTCTCACTGGTCATCAACATTCAAATTTGGAACTTGTATTTAGAATTTCCCCTCAAAGCAAGAACATTTAAATGAGTCCCTACTATAGCACTCCGGGAATATTCTGTACTGTGGATATGTAAGTTTGAAGTTGAGTTGGGGGAAGAAGATTTGCCATCGGAGACGGCAGAATGAAGCCACTGCACTGCATCAAGCGCAGAAGTTGAGCAGGGACTTTCTCTGGACACGAGATTCAAGTCAGCTGCTCCAGGGATCACTGGCTCCTTCCACCTGAGAGTGGCCTACGACCACGATCGGATGCTCTATATTAGAGGTATACGTCATGCACGTGTGTGCCAGGCAGGTGAATGGATATAGGATGACATCGCTGGAGCCCATGTCTGGCTGCCAAAAGGACAACATCATCCCATCTGCCCGTTCCCGGTGTTAGTAACACCTTGGATGTTAAGATAGAGAAACATGGAGGAAAAAAAGAAAGAACAGAACCGAACTGGAAGAAAACATCGACCTAAAGGAAAGTTACTGGGAAACATAAATAAACGAAATAAGTCAAACAATGCAAATACCAAAGTTGCCTCTGCATTGGCCGGAATAAATAAGTGATTTGTGGCAAAAGGGTTATGTCCTACTCAGCTGGTCACTTGGAGTAGACTCGTGTGCTGAGGCATCCTGATTGATTTCTGCTTGCTTTCATGAGTTGTCCTAGGCACAGATCCGGGAGAATGTAGGAAGAGAGGCTGGGTATTGAGATGGGGGCAAAGAAAACCCTTGATGCACCTATTTTAGACGTGGAATAAGAAATAAGCCCCACGTGAAACTTAATTCCAGGAAAATATATTTCAATGAAGATTTGGTGGCCCCTGATCAGCATGTGTGCATTCATAAAGCACAGAGCTAAATGCTCCAAAATAAGATAGCCGTGTTTATTTTATGAGGTGTGGGTGATTTGAATGACAAAGATTTCTGAAATATGCCTATTTCTAAATAATATAAAATAGAATGTTTCCAATGGAGATGCTATTTCTCCTAAATGCTGTCTGACTCATTCATTTGGCCAACATACTTTGCAAGTACAGTTCAGTTCTCTCTTCATCAAAATTAGAGATACAATAGCTATAGATTAAAAGCAGATAAAAATGTAGTGGTGGTGCACGGGTAGATGTGTAATCTGTATCGGTGAGCAGGGCATGGAGATTAAACTGAACTATTTCACACTCTTAATCAGCCAATTGTCTGATTTGCTAAATAAAAGCGATACCATGAGACTCAGACACAAACATCATGACAGTAATGGCCAGAAAGATGACCCCAAGCCACATCCCTCTTGCTCTGATAGTAAGCCTTCAGGATGGGGGAGAACTGCAGCTAGAAAACTTGATTCTAAATAAGAGAAGCAAAAATAAATGCCTGCCTGTCCCACACTTGAGGCATTGAGTGAAACCCAGAGCGAATACACACCACACACACCCTGTTCTGACACCATGTCTCAGCAGCACATTATGATCTGTTCACTGAAAGCATCGCAAGTCTTTTCACCAGGGGGGTGTCCCCGAATCCATTTCAAAACCCACCTTCCATCTATCTTCATATGGAAGCGCCATGTTGATTTAATCACTTCTAAATATTTGTTATGGCTGCCAACACTTCCTGTGAGCCCCCTCTTTCCAGAGCCGGGTGTTTTCCCTTGGGGGAGAGTCTGCCTAGAAGATGCTCAGAGTCCTTGTGTTTATCCTAGATACTCGTCCTTTTCCTGGCAAGAATAACCTCTCACTCAAAGTCACTGGCTTTTTCCCTAAGTTGTGCCTAAATGAGCACATTTTAACCATTTGGAAGACAGAAACACAGATGAATTAAACACACACACGCACACACACACAACACAAAGAATTTGGGACCCCTGAATATCACATTCTATTTGTTAGGCAATTCTGTTCCAAAAGATTAACAAATAACATGAAAGAAGTAAATGTAGGAAGCAAAAGATCAACCCATCTTAATAATTTGATTCAATCCAAGTGAGGACAGCATCTGTGGAAAAGCTCATTAGGATTCTCTTCTGGTGGGTAACTGATGCAAAACATACACACACACACACACACACACACACACACAACACATTCACAGCAAAGGCACAGAAATAGTAGAAACAGATGAATCATATAATATGTTATCAATACACTCTTGAGAAATGTTTCCTGGCATGATTTACTAAATGAGAAATGGGCAAAAACAGTATTTAAAAGGATAAACCAATTTTCCCCCATTTAAGTATGTTCTCAAAAAAAAAAGACTTGTAACAGGAAAAAAATGCCTAAGAAATATTTTCTGGAGGCAACCAACTTGATAACAAACGTCCAAATGTTCAAAACAGAACACTGACATTTTATGAATACACATATCTCTGTATCACAGATTGAAACTGAGGGTCCTGGGGGAAAGAGGCCCCTCAACTCTTGCAAAGGAAGTTCAGTTAACACACAAACACACACCTTAACAAATGGCACCCTTGGCCCAGTCAACCGAAAAGCAGACAAAAAGATCACAATTTCCACAAACTTCACAGAATGGGATGGGGATCTTGGGAGGAAAGAGGCTTCCATCTGCATGACAAAACCCTTCTGACCCTGCCAATTCACACCCACAGCCCTTGCCCAATGACAGGGCTGGCCTGTCACCCACAGGGTAGTGCTGAGCTAATTCCCAAGCCTGGACCAACTCAGGCAGTGTCCCTTCTAGTAAGAGGGAGAGACAGAGACACAGAGGGTCCCAGGGAAACACCCAGAGAAAGACAGCAACACATCTGAAGATTCCGCAATGTACACGGAGAAGGAACTAGAGCACACGTAGACTCCCACAAGGAGCCCACTAAGCGGGAGAGGGGGAATCAAACAAATAAACAACAACAACAAAAAACACCTCTTCACATGCCACAAAGACTGCACCCTAAACCACTCACCTTCATCACAGCATTGCCCTGAGTTTGAAGGCAGATTCTGGGGCTGGCACACTCCAGAAATCCGAACGCTCCCATCCCATATGCACTGAATATGCAACCACACAAACTTAAGAAAGGAAACACTCCACACACACACACACACACACACGTTTTCATTTCACTCCCCATTAAATCAGCTAAATTATCAGGCACCTGGAATGCCTCCACCAAGATCCCAACTCTCAGCATCAAAGGGGTCTGAGGCTCAGATAACCACTGGACTCTCTGACATGAGAAAGACACTATTAAAAAAAAAAAAAAGACAATTTTCCATTGATTTCAACTCCAGGTACCCCGGCTCGGAATCCCCAATCCGGCAAAGTATTCAGACAGGTGCAAAAAAAATAAAAAATAAAAAATGTTTGCGTTAAGGGTACGGCCACCACCGAGACCGAGGGCTCCCTCCCACCCTTGGCGTTCAAGCGCAGGAGCCCCCTCCCCAGCCCCGACAGGCACCAAGTGCAGCCCACCGGCGCGGCACCGAGTCTGGCCGAGCCTGGCCGAGCCGGGCAGCAGCCGCGGAGAGAAGACGCGCGCCTTACCTGCTGTAAGTACATAAAAGTCAAAGCACAGGAGAGCTGGGGACACATGCCCACGTTGGGGAGCGCCACGCAGGTGGCCCCCGTCAGAGGATGCTGCATCGTGTCTCTGTGGCGCCCGCCGAGCACGAGTGGGGACGCTCGCATGCAATCACGTTGCTCTCTGCCTCGGTCGCTACAATTTTTTTTCTTTCTTTTTAATTTTGCCGATTATCTAAGTCAAACACCGGTGGCCGCCGCTCTCTCTCTCTCCCTCTCTCTCTCTCCTCTCTCTCCTCCCCCCACCGCACCCGGAGTCCCTCCTCCCTGGCTTTCCTTGCCTTCGCTTGGCTAGATCCCTGCGTGCCTCTGCCTCCAACTCAGACACTTGCGAGAAGCAGGAACTAGTTGGTCTCCTTCGCAGCCGACCGACGCTTCTCTGGCTCGTCGGGCCTGCTGTGCGGTCGCGCTTAAAGTGCAAGGTCCCCCCAGCCCACGCCCCCGCCGAGGTGCCAAGAGCCAGCCCGGCAACTTGTGGGCAAGGTACAGGGGCTACGATGCCCTCCCCTAGACGCTGAACGGAAGGGGTTAAGGCGAGAGAGAGAGAGAGAGAGAGAGAGAGAGAGAGAGAGAGAGAGAGAGAGAAGGGAGGCAAGGAGGGAGGGGGAGGGAGAGAGACGAGAGAGAATTTGACTCACACTGAGGCTCACTCCGTTGGCGCGGATGCTGCGTGTCTTCTCATTTGTCAAATGGGTCCAGGGGCAGGCGTGTGCGTGTGTGTGCGTGTGCGTGTGTGTGTTTCTTTTACCCCCTCTTCCCCTTAGCTCTTTTTTTTTTTTTCCTTCTTTCTTTTTTTTTTAACGACTCAACAAAATTTAAATTGTGTCTGCTAAAAGTCGCCGCGGGGAGGGCTGGCGAGCGAGCGAGCGCCCTACATCACCAGCATCCAAGCGACCTGGACCATGAACGCGACTGCCCAGCTGGGACCCGGAGTCGGAGCTTTCGGCGGCGGATTGTTTGCCCGACTCCTCGGCAAATAAACACAGAAAAGGGATTCCCCTTTGTGAGCAGCCCGAGTGCAGAGCCGCCCGGGCAGGGCGCCGGGCAGAGGGAGCCGCGGGAAGCCGGGCAGCCCAGGCCCCCCGCCGCGACCGGGGCGCAGCTTCCCTCTGGCCTCGCCTTGCCTGGGCGGGCAGCCCCGATCCCTGCCGCTGGAGGGGAGAGTCCGCCCAGGCTGGCGTGGAAATCAAGCCTCTTGCACTAACACGCCGGCTCCGATGAATGAAAGGGGGCTTCTCCTGGCCCAGAACCCCCACTCTTCTCCAATTACAAATGCACAGGGTGGGGAAGTCCGTGTCTGATAAGAGATCACTAGTCTGCTGCAGCAAGCAAATTACAATGGTTTATTTAATTTTTTTTTCCTTGCCTGGCCAGCCCTCCTTGGCCAAATTAACATTCTACTCTGGCAAGCGGGTCTCCTCCCCTTTATTTTATGAAGTAATAATTATTCATTAGTAGATTTCGTTAGTCTTTGTGCAATAAAACATGATGTGATCTACAAATCAAAAGAAAATATTAAGACTCTAACTCGTCCTTGGTCCCCACGGGGGAGAAAAATTCTTGTCAAGAGTAAAATCATGACCAGGAATAGTAACCATATTTTTTATATAGATTTTTGACCCAGTGGTTGGATTTTCTTTTTTATTTTCAGAGTAAGAGATCAGCTGCCTGAACAGTATCTTTTCTGGTTGTTGGGCTCCCTGAAATACCTTGCTGAGGATGTGTCGCTGCCCTGCAGGACCAGGTCCATTCTTGAAAAGAGATGGGGCTTTCTCAGGAAAGAGCATTTAGGACAGGACCTAGGACTGTCCACCAGGAGCATCTCCACTGACCCCTCCTGGGCTCACCCCCACCTCTTAGCAGAAGGAGACCTTCTGAACAGGGTCTTTGCATTCACTCTGTAGGCTCATCGAAATGCTTTCTGGAGAAAAGGAAGTTAATTATTCCACAGCTCTATTTTGTGTTGTTCAGTTGTGAAAGGCCATAAATACCATAAAATCTTTACTATACCAAACACTGAGCCCCAACCAGACGGCTTCAACTATCCACCTTGCAAAAACAATCCCCAACCACACCAGGGTCCCACATCCCATCAATTTCATAGGTACACAGTAGCCTGTTTAAAACCCTCCGATCCTAAACAGGTGATCGGGGAATCCAGAGACTACAGGTTAGTACTTTGGGATGCTTTGGGTGGAAGAGGATGGCAGCAGTTAGTTTGAAAAAAAAAGCTTGCCTACATGTTATCTCAGAAGTCAGGTCCATTAGACAAGGTCTGATCTGCAAATGAACTGGTTCCCCCTTTCTCCTTTTTTGACATTTATTTATTCATTCATTCATTCATTCATTCTTTTATTCATTCTTATTTTGAAATTCACAAAACCAAAGAGGAAAAAAACAAACCGCCTCACCACCAACACATGGAATTAAAAACTAAAGATTGTGTCTTTCCAAACCCTTTTCCAGCCCTTCCTCTTGCCTCAAGCAATTTGCCAGATTGACAGGCGTTGGCCAGCTGACATTGGAAAAGCCTGAGGTGCCCAAGAAAGGACAGGATTTTCCCTTCAGCTCATTTTCATGAGAAACGTGATAAATAATACATGGCACTTTAATAAGACCTTATCTGAGTGATTTAATGAAAAACAAATACATTATGTAAGGAACCAATAGCTACTCTGAGCTGCCCTGATTCAACACAGATTTTCCAGCTCCATTTCCTCCCAAACTTGAAAACTCTCAGTGCTGATTGGATTCCTACAGACCAGCCTTGCAATAATGACTCAGACTTTGCTTTAAACTTAGGTTTTCCAAGTCAGGCCCTTTGGAAATCTGTAAAGTGAAACTGCAGGATCCAGACCTTCTAAAGCCACGTCAGGATTATCCAGAGCCCAGATCTGTTCTCTGCACAACCAGGTACCAGCTTCCCTCCAGAGCAAACAGCAGCACAGGACACCACTGCACAAATATGCAGCCACAGAAAGGGAGCAAGGAGGCCATTTCACCATGGATGACATCACAGTGACAATCAGGAGAAGAATATCCTAAGATACCCCAAATCAAATGGAAGTACTCTACCTGCAACTATTATTTTTCTCTTTGGATGACAAAACTTTGTGGGCCTTTTAGGCAGCATCTGGGGATACAGAATTTGAATTCCATCTTAACAGAGTACCAAAGAGTCACATCAATGTCACTTGCTCTGGAATGATCCTTCTACATCAATTAATGGAAGAAGTGGGGAAAGTAAATACTCTTGTCTCTCTCTCCAGAGAATGCCTGGGCACTCCATGTGTCCTGGGTGTATACATTGTGTGCATTCAAGGGCTGCCCTGGCCTTTCAGCTGCAAAGACCGCTAATTGGATAATGGCTAGATGTACCCTGTAGGAAGCCAAGGGGGTGCAGAAAAATAGCAATGAATAATGTCTTCTTCCAATGAAGTCAACTGCCCAAGTTTTCAATTGACCCACACAATAGTCTTTGAAACTTTTTTCTTTCCCCGAATTTGCCATTGATTTAAGAGAAGAGAGGAAATAGGTTTTGTTTTGTTTTTTTTTTAACTCTTTCACAAGTCCTTACTATAACTTCCTAAGGCTGTCAAAATAGCAAACAGTTCACTAATGGATGCTTTCTATGGAAGTTGCTCTGCCTCCGAGCAAGACAAGTCTAGTTAGACAGGAAGAAGGACTTCTTGATCTTAAGTGTGATCACCGTAGGATTAGCTCAGTGGCAATGCCCAAGTGTGTCTTACAAGCATTTCAGTCTGACTTCCAAATTTTAATATGGGTAACTACATAGTCACAATCTTCAATAAAGGGGGAATGAAAGTATATTTAGAAAAACTTGTTATTTTTTATTTCTATCCCAGATATTTTGATTGACTTACTCGTTTAAACACTTGAATACTATTTAGTTAGTACTGACCTCATCTCAGGTGCTGGTCTAGCCCCTGGGACTGTATCAGAGGGGAGAGCAAAGCAATATCCCTGATATCAGAGTTTATGTTCTAGTAGGGGGAGGAGGCAGAAAATAAACAACACAGGTAAGAAATATGTAAACTGTGCTGCATAGTAGAAGGTAATGACTGCTGTGGGGAAAGAAAGAAAAGGCAGATCAGGATCAGGGATTTGAGATTTGGGAAGTCAGGAGTGGGCAGGTCCCAGTGAGCATGATCTAAAAAAAAATGCAGTTGTGTTTCAAGGAAGTCCCCTGCACCCTGCACCCTTGCTCCTCCCACTACTAAATTGCATTGGGAAGTTGGGAACGTCTAGAGGTGAAAAACCAGAAATATTTTCACCTGCAGCTTTGAACATTGGACATGCAGAGTTTAATGCAGTGCTGGACATACAGTAGGCACTTGGAAAATACTAAATTGCTGGGTGGATGGATGGATGAATGGATGGATCCATGAAACAGCAATTTGGACTAAATGACCTCTTGCTGTCTCTTTCTGCTCAATGAATCTAAGTACTGAGTTTTGCTTTTAGCTCTGTCTATGCTAAGCCAGTTCATAGGCCTCTAGAATGAGGTCTCTGCTCTGGATGGTTCCTCTGAGCTGTTCTGCAGAAGCTCCATCCTTCAGATCTAGCTCCCGGGGAGGAGCAGGCTCACTCTCAGCACTGACTCTGAGAGCTGAGGATGCAGTCACTCCAGGGAGCACAGGTTCCTCCCTCAGAGTAGAGGCTGCATCTCAGGCAGAACCAGTTCCAAACACTCAGTGGTAACGGCTTTGCATGCAATGACAGAATTGAGGCCAGTGTGTAGAGTCTGCTTCTGTGCACAGGGACCCCCAAACTCCTTGAGCTTTCTAGCCTGGGTTTGGGATGTCAGTGAGCCCAGGACTAAGAGCAAGCCCTGCTTGCATGAACAGAAGCAGAACCACAGGCAGCTCCCAGCTAGCACTGACTACCAAACCTCTTTTCAAAACTACCTTGCTTGGGTAGGATTGTTGACTACCATCTTCTGCCCAAAAGATTGACATCGGTCAGTAAACCAAAAATGAATTAAGTAAGGAAAATTTCCAGCAATATTATCTAAGACTGATGTGGCTATGAAGAAATGAGTAATCTCAAATATGAATGGTGGGAGTCAAAATCCTTATGGACCTAGAGATGACAATTTGGCCTTCATTCTCAAAACTTAAAATATGTACATCTTCCAAGGTAGCTATTCCAATTCTAGACATCTGTTCTGCCAAAATACTTGAGATAGGCCCAGAGACAGGAGTACCAGGATGTTCCATCTAGACTCTTGGAAAGGCAAATGATCAAGAGCACAGGTACAGGTACTAACAAAGCAACCTCCAGGTGGACAATGTATGAGGACCAACGATGTGTCTTCCCTGCAAAAGTTTCTAAGAAACCTCTCTAAGAAGTTTCAGAGTCCATGTAATAAAATTTCAGATTTGAACATGAAAGCGAGCAAGAACAAGATTCCAGAACCTCTCTACACGTGTGTGTGTGCACATGTAGACACGCACACAGGCATTGGCATTTGTGTACATGGATAAAAATACACATGCAGACAAAAATAGGGAATGCATGGAAAAGGGCCTGGGAGAATAAAATTTAAACTGGTAAATACATTCCTGTCTAGGGAAATGAGGCTGGGGACTGGGAGATTTTCAGGTTTTGTTTTATGCAGATTTATGTTCTTTGGGTTTTCACAATAAGAATGTGTTTGTGTATTACTGTTATAATAAAATGGACCAATTCTATTATTATTTTTGCTTCTGCAACTATTACAACTACCCTGTTGTTGTGAAGACCCCAGGCTATGTGTTCCTAGGGGTGCATTTTTGAATGCTGGGAACCGTTCCTGGCAAGTCGGTGTCAACTGGCTTATCCCCACACTGCCTTGAATGTTCTGGACATTTAACATCCATGGTTAAAGAAAGAAGCACATAGAAGAAGTAACTTATGACCTCATTGCTGTTTACAGCATAACTTCTTAGGGACAAGATTTCCTGCCTATCTATTCAAAATGAAGACAACGGAGCCCAGCTCCTTGCTCTGCCACCTCCTCTGAGCCAAGGCTGTGAGAAACCAACTGCTGGGCAGGACACTGCATATGCCTCCATAGGAAATAAGGGGCACAACCGATTTGCACACTGAGGTGTGTCTGGCTGTTTGTTGGATAGGGCGGCTTGTCTGGGCATCAGGCCCAACATATAAACCAGAAAGATATAGAAAGTGAGTTTGTGCATCTTGTTCCTGCAAAACCAAGGTCCAAGGTCCCTTACCTCTCCCCTGCAGGCTGACGAGGAGCAAGCTCAGGAGATGCATCAAGTGTAGTGTCCCCTGCATCTTGCTTTCCCATGGGAGCTGGCTCCCGGCTGCTGAGTACAGGATCTGCAGAGGGGCAGCAGGAAACGCTTGCCCTCGGAGCCCCGAGCAGGCGCACTCCACAGCGAGAGTCCACAGTATGTCAGGCAGCAGGATGTTGGCATTTATCTCTACACACATCCACAATGGCTGCATTTTTTAGGGTGAGCAGAAACAAGGGACACAGGCACAGACAGAAGGGACCCACAGCTCTTCCCAGGGTATCCTGGATTCCTACATTCTTACAAGAAAGATCTGCCGGCAGCCAGCCCAGAGGCAGCACCATGACCCTCTGAAGCTGTTGTGGGTACCAGTTGGTGTCCCAAAGAAAAGTCCAGAAAGTCCGAGAACTTTGAAAACAGTCACATGGCTCACACCCATAGCCAGGGGCAGTATAGGGAACCCATTGCTACATAAGCAGACTTATGTCCATGGAGAAGGTGTCCCAAATCTAAAGAAACACAAACTGGGTGTAAAATATGTGACCAGAGGCACATGAGTTAACCACCCTGAACTTCAGTTTCTTCTTCCATAATATGGAGCCAATAATAGCCACCCTCACAGAGGGGCCAATGATTCTCCAACTTCCCACCCCACTCCTTAGTTTATGAACTATTACAATAAAAGTTTAAAAATGGTGAAGGGATTGCACAAAATTCACAAGTTCTACACTCGTGACCAAGTTAGTAGATTCAAACACACACACACACACACACACACACACACACACTCTTACACACAGTTACACACACCATCTGCTATCATCACCATTTCAGAAAAGAAAGGGCATTTTACACCAAAAAGTAAAAAAGGAAGAAGGACATAATCTCAAAATAAAGGACAGCCTTTCAAATTGATTAAATTTAGGTCTATTAAAATTTTCACTAAATTGCCCTTAATTTTCTCATTTTGTGGCAGTCTGTTGGAAATGTCATTATGGAATCAGATGAGTCTGTGGATCAGCATTTGGGAACCACCGAGATAATGAATGTAAAGTGCTTCTCAGCCCAGGCACTGGTGCTCGAAGATTCAAGACCCCATGCTCAGTGTAGTGGGGATGCTTGAGAACAATTAGCAGCCAGCCTCCCTGGGACCCACGAGCTCCCTCCTCAGCAAAACCAACTGGGCTCATTTCTGAATCCCCGACCCCTGGCCCATGACGCAGCATGTCTGTCTCAAAGGAAAGGCTTAATAAAGGCCAGATGAATGGAACGTGTGGCAGCTCCAGAGCTTATTCACTCTCCTCAATGACAGCCCTGTCACTCAAGGCCATCCTGAAAGTGTCACTCTGATGGGGACTTGGGTGCCTCTTTTGGTTCACATGAGGGCACTCAGTACACTGCATGCTGGGAAGCCATCTTTTGGAGCTTTGCTGCCCAAGGCCTGGCTCTGGCTCCCACTTCCATAGGTGCTGACAAACGCCTGTTGACCTACACACTCTTCAAACTCAGTTCTTTTCTCCATCTTGGGGAACGGTACTAATATTTTTTCTTAATTCACTTGTTAAAAGATAACATAAGGTAATCCATAATAAGTCACGAGGTTGGCATCTGCCATCTAGCAATACATTGTAGTGACCATTATTATGAATTATAACCAGCTGATCACATTCCTTCTTTTTTGCCAATAATTCACACAAACAAGACTAACAAAGGCAACGTGTTAATGTAATGACTAACTTCAAATGTAAGTTTCTAAAAACTTGGTGGTTAGATGACATGATATTATACAAAAATGTATAGACATCACATTTCTGTTCCTGTCTTCTGAGTACACAATTTATTTAACCTTGCTAATGAATCAGCTCAACACCAACATACACATTTGCGTATATTTGTTGATAGTCCTTATCGACAAAATCCTTACCCAGCTGCATCTCACAAAATGTCAGGTCGATTCCTTTGCTGTGTTTTGGAGACTGACTAGGGTAACACATGGGAGAAGATTACTTCTGGCCAGATGGTAATTTTTTTTTCCCTGATCTTCATGAAACCCAGTACAACAGGTTTTTATGGCTCCAATTTTCATGAGAAGTAACTGAGGATGCAAGAAGCGAACACCCCTTCTGCTGATAGGAGATGGAAACAATGTTTTCACTCAGGTCCACAGAGCAATGGAGTGGGGAAGTCTTCCCATCATCAAGCTGCTGCAGTAGCCCTGGAGTAGCTTCCTGATCATCAACCCCATCATTACCACCATCATTTAAGCCAGGACTGTTTCCAACACCTGAACCCAGTGAGAAGTTTGTAGAGCATTGCTGTAAGTTCATCTGTGATCTTTCGTCTTCCAGGAATCCATCATGATCCTGCCTGCATAATTTTATAGTGAGATTTTCCTACCTGATTACCAGGAGGCAGGACCTCCCCATCCACAGCCCACCCTAGGCTTTTCAAAAGCAAAGACCCAACCTCCAGTCTCTTTGGCCAACACCCTCCTATCACCACCCCTGGCAAAAGTGGCAAGTTATAGAGATAGTGGTCTATCAGATTGAGCAAATGATAGGTGGCAGGAAAGACCCAAGGTGGATCCCCAAATTAAAACATACCCAGAAGAGGCAAATCACATCAGTGCTCATGGAGCTCTGCTGACACAATAGGTTCTGGGGTGATGCTGAGGCAGAGGGCAATGGTTGGCACCAGAGAGGGTGGGAGTCAGCTTCCAGGCACAGGACAGAATGTGATCGCGTGGGACCAGGGAGGGTAGGCGGCAGAGACAAAAACAGCTAAGTGGTGATTTCTCCTAATGAACACGTGGGTGGGAGGTCTACTTTGGGAAGCCTCCACACCCCACCCACTCTCTGTTTCGACTTTCTGGATGGAACTTGAGCAAAGTTGAAGGCAAACAAAGCCTGCAGCAGGTTCTTTCTTGCTCTGCAATAAGCTTGGCTGCAGGGTCCGTTGACCCTGTACATGCTCAGAAGTATTAATCTTCATGCCGAGTCACCCACAAGCACCTCTGACTCGAGGAGGCCTCACCTTTAACATCTCAAGCTCTGAAATAATCCATTTGACCTCGACCTTACCAAGGTCCTGTCCTAGCACACAGATAAGGGACACCACAGGGACTCTCAGTTCCTGGCACTCTTAGCACACCTTCAAAGCTGGGTGATTGCTAGCGTGGAGCTAGGAAGGATGTAAGGACACACGAAACTGGGTTAGTTTGCAAAAATTAGGAGGTAACATTACAAATATACCAGGCGCTGTGTGGAAAACCTCCCTGGTCCCAAGAGCTCATCTCACCACATACACAAGCTCCAGCCTTCCGAGTCTCAGACCCCAGAGTGTGACAGAGTCACAGTTTCAGGCACCTCACCCTCTCCACTCAGCTGGCCTGCCAGCTCAAGGGTTTACATCTTCTTCCTCTGGGCTCCATTACAAGGACCTGCCCAGGAAAATAAGTCCCTCCACAAATTCTGCATTCCATCTACTATATAAGGAATTTATGACTTCCACGGAAATGAAAACTTGGGAGCAGTAAGTCTCACTTTAGCAATGTGATGCTAGAAGGATCTGAACTTCTCATCCTTCAGAGTGACATTTGGCTCCATCTCATCACTTATTTTCAGACTTTTCCTTCCTTTTCCTTTCTCTTTTCCCTTAGGGAGTCAAATTCTCACCCTCCGTCCCATGTCTCCTGCTCCTCAGAAGTTTGACCTCACTTGTCCCCAGGTCCTTGAGGAGATCACTCTCTCACCACGTTTACATCAAGCCACTTTCCAAAACCAGGGCTCTCCCTTGCAGAAGAAGTGGTGCCCCCTGTTGGAAGCAAGGCCTTGCCTCTGCCTGGTCTCGCCTAGAGTAATTACAGACCCTTTGGTCAAAGGCTCAGGTAAGAGAAAGGCTGTACATCTGGTGGTGGGACCCACTGGTGTGCAGTCCTGCAGACTCCAGATCTCATGGCACCTTGGTGGGCTCTTCCGTTCTCTTCCCGGCTGCACCTAGATGGTCACGTCCTTTGTGACCCACATCTGTGACATGCACACATGCATACACACACACACATACATACACACACACACACACACACACACACATATACATACACACACATAGGTGTCAGGGTGTGACTGGGACACTTCTCCCGCTTCTTCACAGCAATGGTTGGAAGTCACTGAGTCACACTCTATGGGATCTGGATGGCTCTCCCCACGTCCCCAGCCTGACCTCTCTCTTCAAGTCCCATCTCAAGAAGGATCATGACCTTCGATCTGTCTTGTGCAGTCTCTCACCAGGGCCCTCCACTTTTCTACTTTTAACATCCCCCAGCAAGGCCTCTGAACCCTGATCTTTGAGCTACTGATGCTCCTGGGGTTACAGGCACTTACTTGACCTTGAAATCAGGACTGCTGCCTTTCTCACTTTCCTCTACTACTCTGAAGAGTCAAGTGATGCCCAAGCAGCATCATTCTGAACTCCCCCATCTCTCCTCTTATTCTCCTCTGCTACATCCTGTGGATCACATTATTCTCTGAAATGAGATTTTTTTAAAGAAAAAAGTGGTACTTCTGTAGCTGGTTCATGCGCACTCAGCGCCGGTTCCTCCTGACTCACACTCTACGTTGATTCCACAGAGGAATTTGAGGTGCACAGAGCCAAGCATGTCCATCAACTGCTATGGAGACACTGGAGACCCATCCCATCCATGAGGGCCCGGTATGAATGGCCTCAGCTCGGTGCCACTCCTGCCTTACCATGTAACTGGCACTTCCATGCAATGACCGTCTCCAGAGTCCAGGGATCTGAAACCTTGTGTTGCAATCGCCTGTGCCCAGCGCCTGTGAATACATCTCCAAGTATTCACATATACACTCTCCTCCTGAAACCCTTTAATGATTTGAGTGTACAAAACCCCCTTGCCAGGGTCCCATTAAATAAATAATCACACCAAGGAACGTGCGCTTTGGTTGTTGAGAATGAGCGGTGGAGATGGGTTGCCGGTGCCCGTGGCTGTGTCTGCCTGTTCGCTGCAGGGCAGTCCTGCGTACACACTGATAGTCCTGAGCTGTCCCCCAGGATGCTGGGACTCTGAAGAGCTAAGCAGGCACCGCACGCGGCCCTGCGGCCCTGAGAGCGCCTTGCTGGTGCGCTTCTCGCTCCTGCCACTCAGTGCTTCCGCACAGGCACGCGCATGCTCCCTGGTAACCTTCGGTTTCCCTTTGGGTGTTGTAGCCCAATCTCCTAAAAAGAGCCCGTGGCTGCTTGTAGCAGGTGCTTGTTAATGCTGGTTGAATGAGTGAGAAAACTTGGAAATGACAATAAAAGTCCCCCTCCACTTCCAGGGTTCTGAGCTCCATTCCATCAGCCAATTGGTTAAGCCATTTCTTTCCTTGTCAGCTACAGCTTGAATTCATTCTGTGCCAAGTGCTGCGCTGGCCCTGGGGACACCAGGGCCAAAAAGAGGGGAGATGGAGTTTATCTTCTAGATTAATCAGAGATGTTAAGTTCATCTGGTTGCAGGAATTACTTTCTCCAACTTTGTATCAGTATGTGAATCAGCATTTTTCTTAATATCATGCAACAAATTAAAATACTGGAGTGAATTGTATTACGAGGATAATTGAAAATAATATTAGTTATCTACATTCCCAATTTCAAATATTAGTGTTCATCAAAATAGCCTCATTTTCTCACTGATGGGCTTTATAATAAATGTTTCATATTTGAATTTACAAAATTCATCTCTAATTCTGTTCCTTTCATCGCTTTTATGAATGGAGTTTCATGTAGCATTTATTTCTCTGGGGGTGTAAATGCATGTAAATGCATGGAGACCACCAGTCTGCTATGTGACACTGAGAGGCTCAGATTATAGGCTTACCTTCTCCTGAGGACATGCTGAGGGGTCACAGAGTTGACTGTGACCCTGCTGTGCCTTCCTGACAGTACAGTGGATGGTAACAAGGACTGGGGAGAAAGACACTGGTTCTGAATCTTGGGTCTGTGAGGCCCTGGTTGGGTGACTCTTGATAAGTTGTGTAAACTTTTCAAGTCCTGGGTTACTACTTTTAAATAGCAAATTCATGGTGGTTGTTTTCTTCCACAAGCTTGAATTTGGATAACATGATCTAATATATGTAAATTTCTTAGTGCAACCACTGGCTCATAGTTAGTGCATGATGTGGCTTGGCTTCAAGGATGATAAGATGATGATGATGGTGGTGACGATGGTGTTGTGATAATGGTGGTGGTGATGGTGATGAGGGTGGTGATTGATGGTGGTGGTGATGGTGATGATGGTAGTGATGATGATGATGGTGGTGATCATCGTAATGATGGTAATGATGGTAATGGTGGATTTGATGGTGATAGTGGTAGTGGTGGTGGTGAAGATGGGTGGTGCTACCCATGTTGGTAATGGTAACCAGGCTTCTGCTGAGTGTAAATTGGCCTCTGAGGAAGAGAGAGCCTTGTTCTCTTGGGTTGGAAAGACAGGAAGCTCTTCTTTTCAACTTTCTAAGGAAAACCCTCTGTTGCTTCCTGATCCTGCTCTTCTCCCTTGACTCTGGTGTTTCCAGCCAAGGAAGTCACTGGAAGATCTACCACCACACTGACTCCCTGCTTTCCCTCCTCACAACTGCATGCTCCCCATGATCTCTGAGGAGACATCTGCGCATCAGGCAGGAGCTGGCACCAGCGTTTTCTGGGGAACGCGGGAAGTTGCTATTTTGTGACCCCTTCAGTGCAAACGCCAATCCCCAGGGTGCTGATGCTTCCCCTGGTGCTCAGACTCTCCTGGGCTGCCAGGCCCCCTTTCTCCAACCTCCTCCCCTCACCAGCCAAGCTATTTGAACATGACTTCCTCTGCATGGACAGTGTCCTATCAAGACACATGATTCCAGGAAATGCCATAAAAAATGGCAAAGCCAAGAATCACTGAGTGTCGACTGTGTGCGCAGCTCTCCGCCAAGTGTTTCACGTTCATTATCTCCTCTCTTTCTTCCCAGCAATCCAGTTGGCAAGGAAATACTACCCATCCCACTTTAAAGGCAAGGAAACTGAGAGTGAGCTAAAGTAATCACTTGCTTAAATTCACACACTGAAGACCTCACCCAGGGCGGTGTGAATTCTTACCTTGGATCTTAACTTTACTACACAATGCATTCCTAAAAGTGGATTTTGAAGGGGAATGTCTGAAAGTCGAAGGCTTTACATAGGAGTCCTCTGAAGATGGGTACCTCCCCCAGAAATTAAACTGGATTATAAAATTCCAATCTATGGGTCAGGAGATGCTGCCTCCCCAAGACCCCTGGGGCCATCGTAAACCACCACAGCATCTCCCTGTTGTGCAGAAATCAGGACCAGGGAGGAAAGAGCTCTGGTCTTGGTCCAGTACCTGCAGGGGACCAGGGGCATGGGCTTCCTGTCCTCCCACAGAGCATGAATAAACAGACATCAGCCAGAAAATGTAGGCGGCGTTGGTTTGAATTTTGGGTCAAATATCCACCCATACATGTACTAGTTCACTAAATATTCCATTGAGATCATTCGACCTTTGGTTTTTTGGGACTGGATACTCTCACTTAGCATGACATTCTCCAACTTCATCCATTTACCTGCATAAATGGATGCAGAGAATAAAGAGGGGTTGGATCGGGTTGGGGGGTAAGAATAATAACAGAATGAGACCAACATCATTACCCTGTGTATATATATGATTACACACGTGGTGTGTCTCTACTTTGTGTACAATCAGAGAAACAACAGCTGTATTCCATTTGTGTACAATGAATTAAAATGAATTAAAAAAATTCCATTGAGATTATATCCCCCAGTTTCCAAAATACAAAGGGAAGAAAAGCTTAGAAAGCTCAGAAATTGTATATAAAACTGCAGAGAAACTGTGTGTGCACAGGGAGAGGGGGAGTGACAGACACACACCTCTGTGTCTCTGTCCCCTGTGTCTAAGGTCAGTCTGCATCCATGATTCATGCTCTTTCCTCCTGAACATCTCTCCTTCTAGATCTAAATCTATATATCTACAGAGGTACGCCCAAAGCTTCCAGGAAACACACACATTAATAGTGGTGTTGCAATGACAGGTCACTTTCACTGGTTTAATTTTTATTGTTAATATATAGGAACCACATTTGGTATAATGGACCAGGAAAATGGTCCAGCAGAGAAGAGAACACAGGTTCCTCTTCTTCCTCTTTTACTTTCAAAGTGATCTAAGTCAGAATGAAGATACCCTCCCCATCACACCACAGGCCATGGGTTGCCCTGGACGAGAGCTGCAGGGGCTTGCTCCACCAGGAATCAGCTCTGACCTCCTGGCTCCCCAGCCCGGTGGAGACAGCTGCAGGAGGAGTCCAGGAAGAGACACACAGCACCCTGGCACCGCCCCTGAGCACAGCCGCTCTCCGTGCCAGCCGCAGCCCAGCCACCAAGGAGGGCTCCTTCTGCACGGCAGCTCATCATTCCAGTGGCATTTCTGTCATTTCTATTTTTATTACGAGAACTGCTTGTCTTTACCAGCTCCTTGTACACAGATCAAGACATTACGAAGTCCTGCACTTTCCTCGGGCAAATGAGAATTCCTAATCTCCTCTCTCTATTAAGCACTGTGCTATTTCCGTCAGCCGAACCGATCTCTGTTTCACACTCTAAGACTCTGAGGATCCTGGAAGGAGGTTGGCCTCCCCAGGGGAACCCACCTTCACATTCCAGAGGCTTCCATCCCTGTGTTCCCGTGCAATAGGAAAGGTATCCACACAGCCTTGACCTGGCTGAGTGAAGCAGGATCTCATTTAAAGTATGAAGTCTGAATTCTCACTGCACCCCTTCAGAGTGCATCCACGGGGAGGGCGTTTCCTTAAAGAGATGAAGGGAAACCGCAGGGACACAGAGCTAGGAACGCCACTAATCCCGGCATGCATGTTCACATGAGGGTAAGGGCAGAAGCACATGGAAGTTTGCTCTTGTCATTTTTAGCCAAAATTATGCCCACTAATGGGGATGGTGCTAAGAACATTTCCTCATATTGGAGCCTGCTCCATGCCAGGCCTTCTGAAAATTATTTACATACATTATTTTATTAATCCCTATGCCAACATTTTTATTCATGCATCCACTCATTCATTCCTCATTTAATTCATCTATAAATATTTATAGAGTGGTAAATTATGTTCTAAGAATGCACGGTGTTCCCAGTACACAGCAATTCAACACAAACAAGCAAACAAACAAACTCATTCCTTGAATGGAACTTTAGAGTCTTCTGGCAGAGACACACTAAAAACCAATCAAATCAGTTTCTTATAGGAGACCCAGAATTTTCACTTTTCAGCATTTATTCCAGGCAAATGGAAATTTCTGTTCATGAAGGTTAATATCAATTTTACCCAACTAACAAAGAATCAGGCCAGATGTCTTTCAACAAGTGAATGATTAAAGAAAATGTGATACATCCATAACATGGAATACTACTCAGTAATGAAAAGGAATAGGACTATTGATACACACAATAGTGGGATGAGTCTGTAGGGAATTTTGTGGAGCAAAAACAGCAAATTTCCAAAGGTAGGTATTACATGGATGCATGTTTGGAGTGTCTGTGTTTTCTTTTTTTGGTACTAGGGATTGAACCCAGGGGGTGCTTAACCACTGAGCAACACCCCCAGGCCTCTTTATATTTTGTTTTGCACCAGGATCTCACTGAGGGGCTGACAGTTGATACGTTGCTGAAGTTGGCCTCAAACTTGCAATCTTCCTGCTTCAGCCTACTGAGCTGCTGAGACAATAGGCACAGGCCACCACACTTGGCCAAAAAAAAAAAAAGAAAAATGTTTAAACTGGGAGGTCAGTGTTTCCCAGAAATTAGGAACTCAGAGGGGAGGGGACGGAGGTGCGTGTGGTTCAGAAAGGGCAGCAGAAGAAATCCTGTGGCTGGAATGTTCTGAATCTTGACTGTGGTAGTGGGTAGAGGAACCAGCCAATGTGATGAAATGTGATAGAGCTGAAAACTAGATTCACCCCCCAGACACACATGCCCACGCTGCTCAGTATTAGTGGGGAGCTTTGCCTCAGATCAGTGTCAGCGTCACGGTGCAGGTTGGGATACTGTACTAAAATTTTGCCAATATTTCTGTTGAGGAAATCTGGGTAAAGGGCACAGGGAGCTCTCCATACTATTTCTTACAAGGACACGTGGTCCAACAATTATCTCAATAAAAATTCCAACTGAAATTGAATGACATGGTCAGTTTTTAAAGGCCAGTTGTGAGCCTGGCGCCGTGGTGCACAGCTGTAATTCCAGCAGCTTGGGAGACTGAGGCAGGAGGATCACAAGTTCAAGACCGGCCTTGGCAACTTGGCGAGGTCCTAAGCAACTTAGGAAGACCCTGTCCCCAAATAAAAAATAAAAAAAGGGGCCGGGGGTTTCACTCAGTGGTCAAGAGCCCCTGGGTTCAATCCCCGGTATCAAAAAAAAAAAAAAGAACTATAAAGACGAGTTGTGATGAATGCTATAAACGAAAAGAAGAGGGTGTTAAGCACAATAAAGAAGCCAGAGATAGCAAGGGGATGGATTTAGACCAAGGAAGAGGTGGTTTTCCATTGGGTGATGTGGGGCTGAGAAGTGTGCAAGAGAGACGTGGGTGGCAGAATGTTCCCAGAAAGGAAACCCTGCGGCAGGGTGCGCAGGGCGCATGCGCGGGCAGCAGGCGCGCAGTCTGCGAAGGGAGGCTCGGCCTGGAGGCAGCAGGCAGGAGCTGCGGGCCTTTTGCAGTTGTGAGCGACTGCTAATCTCAGCAGGAGCTGTGTTGTTGCCGTTTACGTTGCTGCAGTCAAGTGAGGCCCAGAGAAAGTCTGGGAGGTCACAGAGCTAGGAAGGGTCAGACCCAGGCTTCCACACCAAAGTTCTACCATGCCCATGGCCATGGCCTCTCTTTAAAACATCTTTAAAGTTACATAGGCACACCCTGCTCAACCAGCAACGCCGCCCCTAGGAATTTCCCTGCGAGAACTGAATTAAATGCACAGAAATATCTGTACGTGAATGTTTGCAGCAAGTTTTTCATAATCAGCCCAAAGTGGCAACAACCCAGAGGCCCTTCAGCTATTGCATAGGTATCCAGTGGCAGCGCCGCACCACAAAATGCTGCTCAGCAATGGAAAGGAAGAGCCATGTACTGCTGGGTACAGACACATGGACAATCTCAAATCCGTGTGCTGAGAGAGAAGTCAGACCCCAGAGCTACCTACACTCTAGGAGAAGATGGACAGAGAAGAGATGGGAGGGTCCCAGGGGCTGCGGACTGGCTGCAAAGGGGCCTGACGGGACTCCTTGGAAAGGCGAACAGGATCCAGATCCTGATGGTGGGGTGCTTACGTCATTGAGTGCATTTGTCCAAACTTGCAGAACTATGTACTAAAAAGGGCGAATCTCAGTGCGTGTAAACATTGCCTCAGTAAACCTGACTCTGACACAGGGATCTGACGGATCAGCAGAGACAGAGCAAAGCAGGAGGAAACGCTCTCTCACTTCCAGGAAGTTCTGAGTGGCCCTAGGAGACAACAGTACCAAGACACAATGAGGAGAGAGCTTCAATGGAGGTGGGGACTGTCCAGGGAGAGGTGCTGGGGGTGGGGACGGGGTCCAAAATGCCAACACAGAGCCAAGGGCCTGAATGCCTACACCATTCCCCACCCATGCTGCTTCCCACCTCCCAGCCATGTGGGAGGCAGTGCCACCTGCCAATGGTCTCCCCACACCGTCCCAGCTGCTTGAGTCTGTGGTGAGCACCGAGCCCTGCTGGTTTATAGGATCCTGCCCTTCCCAGAATCATTGGATTTGGAACTTCTCGGAGCGTGAGGAGGAGACCCCATAAATGAGGTCTGTGGGGACCGGAAGCTGGACAGGCTCTAGGGGTTAAATGAACAGAAAGCAACTAGCAGAGAGGTGTTCCAAGCCCAAGCCCCACCTGAACAGAGACAGGAGAGAGCAGGAGCTCAAGGGGTGATCGAGGAGCAAAAGCTAGCCTGATGGTTTTCAGCATCCTGGTCCTTCCCAGTATTACCTGCAACTGGGTTTTGTGAGCTATTTCTTGATCATGATGAAGACAAGCCTTTATATAATAGTGGGCTTATGCTCCTGACGATTTCTAAGACCCTGTGCTTTGCAATCAGTGGCTGTTCCACAAATATTGGTAGCACAAAGGAATGAATGGAAACTTCATGCTAATGCCATTTGCCCATTCCCCTGTCTGTTCATCTGAGAACATTCCAGAATGAATCTGAGTGAGGGAGGTTGATGCTGCCCTCCATCTTTAGATGTCCATCTCAGCCTGCAGAGAGGTGGTCATGGCTGTGAGGGCTCAAACTGAAGCCAAAGTGTAAATGACACCATCTTCCCTCACTCATCTCTGCACATCGACTCCATTCTCATCTAGACCAGAAGCCCTAAGGAGAAAGGAATCAGAAACTCCACTGTCTTCCAGTAGTGCCCAAAATCATGTTCACAAGATGACAATATTCAGAAAACTTCTAGAATGTTCTGTGAGGGCTGACCCTTTTCATCACAAATTTATGAGGTGTGTGCTGGCCTCTGTATTATCCCTGTTCTGCAGAGGACCAAGCTCACAGCAGGGAAGTGTTCTGTCGCTTGTGGTTCCCCTGGCAAGGGGAGCAGTCTGCTGCCACTCAAGTCTATGTCAACCACCGGAAAGCGGAAGCTCATTCAGTGCACCTGTGGTTGATGCAGAGGTGGGTCCCTGCTGCCGTCATCCACGTCTGGTGAGTGCGAATATGGCCACAGAGTGGGGGCTCTCAACTGGGGGTGATTTGACTCCAGCGGAAGGCCAGGACTGCTGCCAAACATTAGCAATGGTCAGGACCCAGGGCAGTGAACTATCTGACCCAAAGTGTCAGCAGCATCCCTACAGAGAAGCCTTGCTGTGGCTTCCAGTCCCCACCCGTGCCACTGCTCTGTCAGTAGATTCTCAGAGAGAAGCCACCCCACTGAGAGATGCCCACACTCATCCCTGGGCTACAGCCATGGTGGCCTTTATTGCATGATGAGCCCCACGTGGCATCATAGGAGCTGCTGGCAAAGCACACAGCATCTCTTTCGTCTGCCTCCCCCTTTCTCTTCTCTTTGGTCATAGGTGAGGTGACCCCGAGGCTCCCTTGGATGGTGGACAGTTTCTGTACATGCTATGCTTAGCCAAGGGATCAGGGATTCCTGATCTCTCTTAGCATTCTCTTGGGGGGCTACTGGAGATTGAACCCAGAGACGCTTTACCACTGAGCCACATCTCAGCAATTTTTATTTTTTTATTTTGAGACAGCTTCTCACTAAGTTGTGGAGGCTGGCCTCAAACGGGCAATCCTCCTGCCTCAGCCTTCCAAGTTGCATGTGCCACCACACCCAGTCCTTAATATTCTTAGGATCATGAGATGCAGCAGAAAGACCATTCTGGAAGGCAGGATACCTGCATCCCAAAAGTCATTTGCTCTGTGTAGCTGGGAAAGTTCCCCAAGTTCTTTGAGACATGGATTTGTTTGTTTTGCAATGAAGGAAAAGATGGATGGATGAGAAAAACACTTAAATAAATTCAAGGTGCATATTGTGGTTCTGTTCATCACTGCATAGACAGAACTCTGGTTATACGATCGGATTTAGGACTGAGATTCTGAAGCATGCCCACCTCCTGTTCTGAATGGAGGTCCAGCGTGCAGAGGTCCATCACTCAGGGCAGCTGATGTGGGGCTGTCCCCAGGGCCAGCACACCCAGCATCTGAGGATGTGGCCACATTCCCATGACTCTGCTCTCCCAGGCCCATCCCAGTGGGTTTCTCAAAGCTCATCCCAGTGGGGCCTAATGAACTAATCAACTTCCCCTCCTCTGTTGTGAGTCATCCAGGGCTGGTTCTGAAGCAGGGACCAGAAGCTTGGCCATTTCCAGAAGATGACCTTCCTTGTGGGATTGTACACCAGAGAAAGATGAGCTCTGAGTCGTCTCCAGGGGGGGCAGCAGTTCAGGTCAGGCTACACTTGCACTGCGCCTGGCCGGCCATCTAAGTGGCTGCATCTGCCAGCAGTCACAAGTGTGCAGCTCAGCCCCGGGCAGACGGCCTCCTCTCTGTTCCTAACGCTATTCTAGGCCATGATGTCGCCCTTATTGAAACAGGGTACCCTCCTCTCCTGCACCGCCCACACAGCGACCCAGAGGACAGGGCAGGACTTGCTGGCCACTGTGAGCAGACACTTGGCTCAGACCCCAGCGTGGAAAGGACTCTGTAAATGGCTGCTGAATCAACGAATAATAGAAAACCTGTTCTACGCACAGAGAAATGAATTCAAGTGCAAACCCCCAAAGAGGCCACCTGGTGAAAAGCAGAAAATATCATTAACTGAAAACAAGACATTTCTGAGAAATCCGCATTTCAGCTTTACCAAAGAGACACAGTAGCACTTTGCCCAAGTGACATGTTATATACAGAGAAACTGCAGCATTTATTTCTATTACCCTGGGCTTCCTCTGTGTAAGTCAGAGAGGTTAGCCACTCAGCATGGGGTCCCCCTCGGCCAAAGATCCATATTAAAAAAAAAGAAAGAAAGAAAGAAAAGGAAAAAAAAAAAAACATTTAAGAAAAGAGTCTCCAGAAACCTATGGAAATTTTATAATCAGAAAAAACAAGATTTTTTCTCAGTCCTTCTTTAGTATTTACATTTTAAAATTCAGCTCCTCAGGGAATCGTAATTAATTTTTTTATGAAAAGAAACAAAAAGCAAGAAGAAAGCAACTGAGCAATCAAACTTTCACTATCTTGCTCTCTAACCCTGGTCAAAATGATTCCTTTTAAATGAGATAAATTTAGTCTGAGAACAAGGCAGCCCTGGAATGGCTGCATAATTCATTGGCAACTTTAATCTCTGGAATGACGATTAGAGTACATTTCAGGTTTTATTGCATTTTTAAAACAAATGATATTTTAAGTTCAAATGTGAATCTATCATGAACTGGGCATTTGTAATATTTTCACCAAAATGCAAATAAAAACAGAATAACTTTAGACCTCCTGTGAATTGCAGACTTGAGGAATGGGTGACGGTAGGTAGGAAGCTAGGCGGAAGTCAAGATGAAGCAAACGCACTTGATAGGGTGGTAAGTGTTGATGAATTCTAATGGTGGCAATGGGCTTCTTTGAAAGGACATATCAATGACAGAGGAGAGCCACATGATGCTACGAGAGACATTTAACCAATCATCCAAATGGTGCGCCTTCAGAATGTCCAGCTTACCCGATGTCAAACACATATGAAGTAGTTTTATGTAAATATTTTGATCTTGGGTAAACCTACGACTGAGCCATCCAGACGCACTGAAAGAGGTTTGATCGCTCTCTGGAGGTGATAATGTGTATGGCTAATGAGCTGGTATATTTGCAAATTCAATCAAAAGGTGTGCAAATAGGCACACATCTGCAGTGGGGGGGAATTGGTTGGACGAATGAGCAAGCATGACAACATCTATTTCCAACTTATAGTCATGTGTGTGGAATTGACCTTAGTGTTCTGGGAACCCCACAGAGCCAAGTACCATTGCTGACACTCTTGAGCTACCTGGGTGACCAAAGGCAACATGACCTCTATTCTGCACTGATGACCCATCAGTGACAACAAAGAATTCTTGACTCATGCCACTGAAATATTAATCTGTCTTAGTATGGCTCTGTCCCCCCAATCATCTCCTGCTGGCCTCTCATATCCCTTTTCTTCCAGGTGGCTCATCTTTTCTAATAGGAATGTCTCTGGAAGCAGAGGAGCACTGAAGGACCCCTCCACTGGAAGAGGTGGTGATTTCTCTTCTAGTTGGCACACTGACTCCTTCCCAGTTGCTCTTCTCCTTTCGTCTACCTGACTCAGCTTCCTTGTGCTACCCTAAGTATGCATGATGACCATTCTTGGCCTAAAGACTAATATTTGGGGGGCAGAAACCTGCCTTAAAGGACCTTCTCAAGTTTCTGGAGCACGTAGGGGTCCCCCTGCTGCTGAAACCCAGAGGTGAAGAGGGCCCAGATTCAGCTCCTTGGGATTTAATGATCACTGGGTTGTGTCGACTACAGTGACCGCTAGCCAAGTGGCCTACTGTGGCTTCACGCTAATGCAAGGTGTCCAGTTGACCTTGATTATTTTCAGGATGGTTTCTTCTGGTAGTGAAGGTTTACCCACAACCCCTGGAGGTGGGGTGGGACACAGGGAAGGTTTTACAGGAAAGGTTTCCCGAAGGAAGGGGCATCAGCACACGAATCACACTGGATTTTCTCCGAGCAATCCTATGTGCAATGCAGCTGAACATCATGACATTCTTCTTAATACTCCATCCTCATCTTTGTTAATAACCAACAGATACCATTCCTCCAGGATGGAGAGTTTGAGGAAAAAAAATCATTAAATAAAAATCAGTTAATTGCATTTCTTAAGAAATCCAAATTTTTAATGTTCTTCTGAGAGCAGCACAGCAGTATAGTCAAAGGATCAATTATCTTTCCCCCACCCCAAAAAAGGCAGAATACAACACTCGCTTTTCTTAAAGGACTGGAGACACATTTCCAATTCTTTCAATAACTTGAAAAGGATGCAAAGTTATACAATCTACAATTCACTGCACACAATCTGCTTTTGATTATATTGCCTCGCAAACTAGATACTTTGCTGGGAAGCATAAAACTGTTTATCACTAAACATTTGAGATTCCACTCAGATAATTTACACATAATTAGACAGAAGCCCACACTTCTGAGCAGCAGCATTACCTCCTCTGTAACAGTCTATTCTTCGGGACATTTTGGGTAGTCTAATGAGTATTTTATGAGGATTTGTAATCAGTCTTAACGTAGGTGGGAACAAAGGTGAATTACTCCTCTACACCATCAAATCATTACATAACTCAGCGCAGAATAAAGATGAGCTGGGGTGGAGAGAGGTAACCTGCCCAGGTATTTGGAGGAATCAGGAAATTCTGGTCTTTTCCAGAGGCATCAAATGAATTAAATGATCCCTTAGGTAGCAGAAAAATAAAAAAGGAATCAGTCAAGGATAGAGTCCTCCCACTTAGATTTCCTTACTCTTTGCTCTCTATCAGGGAAAGAGACAAAAGGAAAGAATAGAGAGAAAGCAGGGGAAACAAATGGTATTTTCTGCCTGGAGTCCCTCTTGGTTCCTATAGAGGCCTAAGCTTTTTGGGGTCCTGTCTTTTCTAGATATCTCCTGTCCTAAGACAAACAAGGCCAGGTGCCTGCAGATGGAGTGACCATCACTCAAACATTAGAGTCATCAGGGAGAACAGGAGCATCAGGGGGCTGGGGGAAGTGTCACCAGTCCTGACACTGAGACTGCAGAAGGAAACAGTCCCTGGATGCTGCATCACTCTGAAGCCTCACTTCAGACCTGGCACCCTGCCTCCGTGGGGCACTTCAGAGTGGCCACCCCGCATAGCTCCTGACTTGGCAGAGCCGGCTGGTGTGGAATTATGCTTTGGTACCTCCTTACTGTCTTTTCTGCCAGAGGTAGGCTTTGTCATGATTCGATGTCTGCAATTTAAGCAGCATAGAATTGCAGCTAGATTCACTTTATATATGACACCCCTGGATTTTTACCCTGGCTCTTCAAAAGGGGAGTTGATACGTCTGAGGTCTCAGTGGTCCCCACTGAGATGTCCTGGGCAGGTTGGGAGGAGACATTCCCCAAGTGCATCTGCCTCTCCAGGAAGCAGCACAGGAAGTTCCAAGTTCAGCAGGTGAAGTTCTAGCCTCTGAGACCTCTGAGCACAGAGTGGATTTTTCGCTGCTGTGACACACAGTCAGAAGGCGGCTTACTCCCTGTATAACCACAGTCACGGGGGCAGCGTGTTGAGGACAGCAGTCACGAGCCCTTTGTCAGCAGAGCTGGACATTTGCACGGGCTCATCTCCACCTCCCATCCACATTCTGCAGGTGGTGCAGGACCAGGTCTCCCCCACTGAGGACAGCCAGCAATTGCACACCAGACACAAGCAGTGGCTTCCTCAAAATTATGGAAGCAAATAGGTGTGCGTGTGTCAAAGACATACGTATAAGAGCACCTGTACTACACTTCTACACTTCGGTTACTGCCCAGCAAGGAAGAGCTACCAATAAAGATGTGATGAATGAATGAACAGATGAATGAGGAATCAGAAGCAACATGCATGTCTAATACAGGGGGGAGGCTAAGCAAAGGTAATCTGTTCATACTCTGGAATATTATATAGCCATTACAAATCAAGTTTTCAGTAACATGTAACAGTGCACCTGGGAAATGGTGGTGCTTGTTTTGAGTGGTTAATACTGTATTATATTTGTTTGCTGCGTGCTCCCTCCCTCCCTCCTTCTTTCCACCCATCCATCCCAGGTAGAAGCAGAAGAGCACTGGAGCATGGAGAAGTGGGTGCAGAACCCCAGCCACTCAGCTCGTTCCTCCATCCCTCCTCCCTCTCCACCCTCACTCCTGAGCATCGTGAAGCAGCATAAAAACTAACGATTTCATCCAACCCTCCAAATTTGGTCCCTAAGGAAACCTAGTCCTAGAGAGAAGTGATTAGTTTAATGATAGTAGATTCAAGAACGGAGCTGTCCCAAACCCTGGGGCAAACAACATGTATCTTTCCTCAAATCCACAGAGGAAAGGGTGTCCTGAGATTGTTGAACTGTGTGTGCATGTGTGTGTATGAGCGTAATTGCGTGTGTGCATGCATGTGTGTGCGGTGAGTGTTCATGAGTGTGCAGGCATGCATGCATGTGTGTGCATGCTTGTGTGTGTGTGCATGTGTGAGTGTGCGTGCATGTGTGTGCATGTGCGTGTGTGAGTGTGCTTGTGTTTGTGTGGAGGGTACTTTGCAGCTGGATTACTTTCTTATTGTGTATCTCCGGGCAAGGGAGATAAGCTTTTTGAATTCCAGTTTCCTCAACCATAAAATGGGGATGAGAAGAACCCTTCCTTAGGAGATGGTGGGGAGGATGCCGCGAGTAAATCAGGAAGAGCTGATAACCACACTCGGACTTGGAGAACCATCTGCAAACGCAAGCTCACTGTGCACCATCGGTTAATGACACTCTTGCTACCTGAATGGTCGCACAAACACCCTGCGTGGATGCAGGTATTATAAACAAATGCCTCAATGGGTCTCCAGGATGTCATAAAGGCAGTGGGGAAATTCCATGCTTAGGTTTTCTCTGGTGCTTTGTATCATTTCAAATATTTAAGTGCCACATCCCACTTAGGAGAAAGGGGGGGCCTGCCACCCCTGTTCATAACATTCCCTGGGGATTTAATAAAAGTATTGTGGACTTAAGTAACTACAGGAAAACAGAGGCCATTGACGACACGTCAAGGGAATTACATCACGCATTTATGTATAGCAGATAATGCAATCATGCAGCAGCGGAGAGGGGGAACGGGAGGAAGCGGATGTGACACGGGAGTGGAAGCCGCTTCACGATGAAATGGATGTGGCAGACGTCCTCCCAACTGTATTCTGAGGGATGAGCATTTAGATAAGATTGCGGAACACCCCATGTTTAAAAATAACATCCGCGTTTCATCAGAGCAGAGCTCCGCCGGGGGGAAGGCACATTCTCCTACATTTTCTCATTCATTCTCATGCGAACCCTGGGAAGCAGATGTCCCATGTTCAATTTCTCATTTGAGGAAATTAAGGCAGAGAGACATGAAGCAGCTAGCTCTGTGTCACCAGAGGACTCTGTGCGGGGTAGGGCTGGGAAGTCCCTGCCCTTCAGGTAGGTTCCTGAGAAAGTCTGCAGTGGACTCGTTCTTGCTTAGCTTAGAGATTCTGGCCAGCCATTCTGCAGAACAAGAGCCCAAGCCCAGGTTTGCTCAGGGGGTATGCAACCCGCATCTGAAGCCCCAGTGGAGGGTTGTGTCCAAGTCCAGTACAGTGTTCTGGATCGCTGGTGAAGGTGGAGACGGGAGCAAGGACAGAGAGAAGAAAGGCAGAAGGCTAGCAGGAGGGAGGGACTTAGAAGAGAAAACAGGAGCTCACCTCCTGGAATGCAATGCCAGGGGACACTCCTGCAGGCTGCAGTAAGCGGTAGGGTCCTGCAAAGGCCAAACACAGCAAAGGAGGCCCCGGCCACAAGCCCCAGCCCTTTCTGCAAAGAGGCCTTTCTATTGGCCAGAAGAGTCGATGGCTCCAAGATGGCCCTGGGAGCGGTGAGGCAGAGAGAAGAGCCTGGTGGGAGAACCCTGGGGGACCAGGGCAGCCTGGGGCACGGCTGGAGCAAGGAGGACCCTGACCCTGGAGCAGCTGGGAGGTGTTTTGTTTATGTGTTTTCTTGTTGGAATGGAACTACCTAGAGATGAACAGAAAGCTCCCAGGAGATGGTCAGCTGCATGCAGCAATGGTGGCTTTCCACAGCAATGGCTGTGTTACCCTTACCACCCTGAGCTCCTGTCCCAGCATCTGGCATCCTAGTCATCGGTGGTCCATCTGATGGTCTTGCTTACCGTCACTGTTAGTTTTAACATTAAGGCTCTTGCCTAGTTATGCTTCAACTTCCAACTATGGGTTTTACTTACTGTACTGACACAAATACACTGAAATCAAATCAAGCAGACTTCAAGTAAATAACAGTGATATCAAAAACAGCAAGAATGAGACAGTGGTTCTGTGAGACGAGCCTCTGCCAGTGTCTGTAGAGAGTGACTGTCAGAGAAGAAGGGAGACACTTGATGGCCCTGAGCATTTCCTGAAGGTTCCTCCCATTGAGAAATAAAGATCCCCTGTTGCAGATCCTGGTGGGAAGATGCTGTGAACACCCTCCCAGGCGGGCAGGACGGGAAGCCACTTTAAGAAGCACGGGCAGACCGTGGAGGCACTCCTGGGACAGAACCCGCAAGCCCCTCCCGTCTTCATTTAGGGGACACTTGTGCCGAGAATACGGTCTGGCTTCGTATATTTAGCCTGCACTCATGATCCTTCAAAAATGCGCAGGGCAGGGTGCACTCTATTTCGGGTCTCCCAGCAGCTCCCATGCAAGGCAGCAAAATGAGGGGAGGCTCAAGTTACCAGGCAATGCCAGCAGGGAGTCAGGACACCGCCCAGCTCCATGCTGTCTTCCACAGGCATCGCCCGCCATGACTCTTCAGTCTCCCCTTCTGAGAACAGGCTGGAGTCCCGGCTGTGGAAAGGGTTCTGGTTAACACCTCCTGTCACAGGAAGGGAGGGCTTGGGCAGGGTGGCTCAGACAGCGAGAAAGGGGGAGGTGGGCAGGGAAGGAGGAAGAGAGCAGGTGGTAAATGGGTGCCAACTAAAGTGCAGGTGGGACCCAGCGGGCTGGGAGTTATTGAAATGAGCAAGACAATATGCCCAGGCCTTCCGTTTTGAAGGAGGAAGAGGAATTCCAGATGCCTATGTAATGGCAACGAATTTACTACTTAAACACTAGAGATTCATATAAAATAAAATATGCCTGTAGGCTGATTGTAGTCAGTGGGCTAGCAGTGAGACGGGGAAGAAAATCTGAATTCACCCATTCACCCACAAATATGTCTCCTCGTCATTCCTAGATGTTTTTACTTCTATTAATGATTTTACAATTCCTTCCACAAAATACAGGCTTAGTTAAAATAACAATTTTTAAAAAAAATAAAAATTGGAGATGCTTCTGCTGGTCAACCAACATGCTCCTGTGAACCACTTCAGTCAGATTGCAGCTTGACTGCTTGATACCCAGCACAGAGGGTCCTTTCCTGCACCTGCTGAGCCTGGAGGCAGCATGGGACTGCGGCTGAGGTGACCTGGAGGGCCCTGTTGACTGGGCTGGACTGTGAACTCAGCTCTACCTCTTAGCAGGCGGCTCTGGCTTCTCAGTTTGTACCATGAGCATAAACAGTGTCCACCCTCCCTGGACTCTGACCCCTGGGGAAAAGGGGTTATGTGTGTTCCCTAAGGTCATCACTAAACAGACAAAAGGGAAGTGTTAAAGGGAGACACCCCTCCTACCCATCAGATGTTAAAGCATCTAAAAATGCCCAGCAATGCTGGCAACCCCTGGGTTAAACAGCATTCTGACAGATGGCCGGGGTGGGATGGACATGTGCGCCATGAGTTTAAAAGGCATCTGGATGGAATCTATTCAAGATGCTCACATCCTTTGACCCCCAAAGAGCGCTTTTTAGAATCTAATACAAGGAAATGTTGAAAAAATGAAAGCAGAGCCTTGCATCTAGGAACATTCTCTGTGGCATTATTTGTAATAATAGTGAGGGAGAGAAACAAAAATTCCTTAAATGTCACCAGCGGTGACAAATCTGGTTATAGGAGAACATTATGGAATCATTAAATGTAATTTTGAAAAATGATTAATGGCATAGTAAAACATTCAGATTTTAATACCGAGTAAAAATTGCAGCCTAAATTCTGCAAATACTCTGAATCAGGTGCTGGATGCGCCGTCTCCAGGTCCTGCCCACCCCAACATGCCAGCAGCCCTGTGAGAAATATCAACGCGTGGAGAAATATCAATGAGTGGAGTGGTTAGTTTGAGGTGATGGGCCACTCATAAATAGTTTTTACTTTTGTGTGTATTTCCAATTATTTTTTCAAATGCTCATGTTGCTTTTGTAAACAGAGTGATTAAAATTGGGTTTAAAAGGAGTACGTGGCACAACATAGAAGAAGACAAGAATGAACTCTCGAGTGCTACGCATTGTGGAACAACTGATGGAGGGTCTGTGCTATTTCATCTCTCTTGGTGAGAGGAAAAGAGAACCAGGGACCTGGGGAGACGGTCCCTTGGACACACTTATCTTTGGGAGAGAGAGAGGCAGCATCCCAGGAAGCTGGGGTCTTAATTCCCAAACACAATGTGGAGAGGATATGCAAACTCAAGTCAAAGAACTTGCTAGAACTTCAAGACAACCTGGCTCCCAGCTCCCAATCACAGAGTGCATCCTCTAGTCCTTATCAGCCAGAGATGGGGAGCCCATTGAGGTTCTGGCTCCTCCTCAGAACGCACCACTGCAGAGCTCTTGGGGAGAGAATGTGAGGCACTCCTCTGAATCTGCAGCTGGGGCATGATGGAGGCTGGGTCCCTCCTCCCAGACTGCAAGTAACTCCCAGACCCTGCGTGGCCAGGGATGAGTCACCTGGGGTGGCAGGGGCAAGGTGGGCAGTCGTTCCAGATGAGAGGAGGTCTGGAGGCTGCCTTGGCCTTCCAGCAACCTGCTGCTGGCTGCTTCCACTCTTGCCCCCTGCCATCTATTCCGCACATATCTGGGTCTCCTGACTCACCAGCCTTCTGACTGTACCTTGGACGTATCTGGACTCCACAGGGTGGACTAAGTGCTGCCCCGGCTCATGCTGTGGAACCCCTTTCCGGTTCAGGGCTCCCTTTGAACACGTTCCTCTCTCTTTTTCTCTCTGGCACAGCCTCCCACCAGATCTCTCTCCTGGCTACTTAGTCACCTCGTCCACTTCTTGCCCAAAGTCACCTACTCCAATGGGCCTCCTCTGAGATATGGCCTCCAAGCTGCCCACCTGGCCTGTTCTGCTGCGTCTCCATCTTCTACTCGTGTTAGACCTGTCTTGCCTTTGCAGCAGTCCACGCTGGCTGACATCGTTTCTAAGATTGACATGCCCACTGCCACACATGCAGGATGGACCCTGGGACCACACTGAACACCATCCTCCTGCACCCCTGGGGAAACTGGTCGGGGCTTTGGTCCTGTGCCTAATGTCTTCAAATCAGAGCACAGTGCCTCTCTCTTGCCCCCTCCTGATGCTGAGCCCCTGCCACTCTTGTTTTCGGGGCTGAGAAGACCTGGGTGCCTGGCTTGCAACTGCCCTTGGCACCTCGTCTCTGCCCTCTGTGCACTGGGCCTGGGGTTCTCCCTGTGGGGATCACCAAGACACCTGTGATGTCTCAGGCCACCTCCAGGCCCCTCCTTGACAGATTGCAGAGATAGCTATCAAAGCTGCAGACAGCAGCCAGATGCAGCAGCCTGGCGAATAAAAGCTGGACCTGGAAAGAGGCTCGGTGGTGCCCCACGCGGCGGGCTGCTCTCAGTGCAGGCAGAGGCGCTTCACGGCAGGATGACTTGGCTTTCTAAAATTTTAATAAAACTGTCCCTTAATTGCTCAGGTGTTCTGTGCACACCTTCCCAAGACGGTTCCGCCAAAGACGAAAGACTGAAACTTGCAAAACAGAACACAGATGTTTTCTCCATAAACAAGAAAAAGTAACTGATGGGGAGAAGGATCCGGAGGAAAGGGCAAGTGCTCTGCCCACAGCCTTGACTAGATCACCCGAAGACTCTTGGATTGATGCCCAGGGGCCTTCCTTCGTGGCTGAATGAATCTGAAGCTTGGGGACAGGGTGTGGAGGCCGTGGGACCCCTGGTGTTGGGCTCCTGCTCTCTTATTCCATTGTGCTCTCGTGGGCTGTGCACAGCCGGCCGTGGAAGGGCAGAAGCCACTGTTATTGTGCCCATTTTTATCAATAAGGAAAAGGACACTCACACTGGCACCCCAGGTGTCCCTGAGCATCACGAGGTGCTGCCTCTGTGCACAGTGACTTTAATCCATGGATTTATGAAGGAGCAAGGTCTCAGAGCAAAGTTGTGGCCTTGAGTTATCTCCTACACTGATCACGCTTTCCCTTTGGCAGGAAGTGACGGAGGGGACACTCATTCACCTACTCAGCCAGCATCCAACTTTTGACTATGAAGCACCAAATTCCGGGTGGAGGAATTTGGAGCTGTGGAGGATCCCCATGCTCCCTTACGCTCAGGGCATCATGACAGTGATGATGGTCATGTAGCCAGAGCCTGCATTTGTCAAGGGTTCACCTCTTCCCATGTCAGATCCTGCCTCCTCTGATACTCAGAACTGTTCTACAAGCTCAGAGAAGCTAAGCAACTTGCCCAAACTCACACAGCCAAAATAAGCAAGAGCTCAACCTGGAACCCTGGCAGGCTGGTTCTGTGAGCAGAAGTGTGGACTCGATGCCAATGTGCCTCCAAATCTCCTGCTCCCACTTTGGGCCATTCCTCAGGTCAAGTTTTGCAGGTCCAGCTGGGCTTGGGTGAAGCAAAGAGATTCAAATCCTTTGTGAAGGACTTTCCTGACCCTTGGAGGGGCAGTGAACACTTACCCAGGCCCAGCACTTACCCTAATCATGGGTCCAGCCCAGGGACAGCATCAGAACTCCCCTGGGGCCTTCATTAGGTAGGGCATACATAACTCTTGTGCTGAGGGTCGATAGAAAAGCAATTTTGCCATTTGGTCTCTCAGAGGGCCTCCTTCCTGCAAGTCTGGAGAGGCAGCCCCCGAGCGTGGCCTACCTCGGGGTCAATAGAAAGCTTTAGCATCCTTTAGGATCGAGTAGAAAGTAGTCTCATTATAAAATTAGAGAAACTTAAAAGAATAAATCAATAGAGAAACGGATGTAACACCAAATGCATCTTTAGCCAGACTCTCATCTTAGCCTCCTCAAGACTGCAGAGATGATACAGAATGAAGAGGAAGCCTGGGAGGCCCAGGAGAAGAGAGGCTGCCCACGGGGAAGGGGGAGGCTCTGGCAGGAAAGGTCCGATCCCTCACCCAAAGCCAGAACTACTTTAGGGATGATTTTTGGTTGGCTGTTTGGTTTCATTTCTTTTATTTATTTATTATTTTTGCCGGAGGAATAGTTAATGATGTTTTTATGATGCACTCATTGACTTATATTACCTGCAATTCAAACCAAGATTGAAATGTGTTTGGATTTCTGGGAAGGGAGAAGCTGAAGCTCTGGGGAATGCAGTTTTATTTCTCCCAGATCCAGTTAGGCTCATAGGGATCCCAGAAGAGTCCTGGTTTGAGTTTGGAAAAGAATATTATTCTTTACCTCCTTCAACTATAATGCTTGAGAACCTACACACGCGGTGTCTAGTTGTGTATTTCAGAAACAGAAGCAAGAATGCAGTCTTCTCTTATGATCAACTATGATAAAGGATAAGCCCTGGGAATGATCAGCTCAGTCTGAAATCACCAAGTCGGAGAGGGTGTGGGCATGGCCAGCGCAAACTGGCAGGCCTGCCTTTGTCTACAGCTGTCCGCTCAGCGCCCACTGGGCATTAGGCGCTTCGCACCCTGAGCTGACCGCATTCCCCCACATGCAAGCACAACCACCGCCAAGACGAGGGCATTTCCAAGCAAAGGGCCCCTCCCTCCAGGTTCACTGGCCAGCTATTGATAAAGCCCATGGCCGTGTGGCTGCCAGCTGACCTCACACCTGTACAAGTGATCGCCAAGCAGCACAAGGGGACACGTCTCAGGTGAGGGATGAAATTTCTGAAGCTCTGGGCTTGTTTATTAGAAATGATTAAAAAATCGATAAATTGCTGGACTTTAAACTCCTTTTCCCTCACATACTGGAGATCCCCACTGGCCAACTCCTGTTTCTTCCAGCAAAGGATGTCCAAAGTCGCGTCTGTCTCACCCTTAAGAGCAAAGGGAAGCAGTGACTCAGGCGATGGCAGGCACTCTCTGGGGGTTGGCTTATTTTTTACGAGAATCCCTGCCCTGTGAGAATCTCCCTGGTGCGTGGTGTGGACCCCTGAAACCCCTCCGCTCCCCTTAGAGATGATTTGCAAGGCGAGCCTGGGAGGTGGAGGTGTGTGTCAGATGGTTCTTTGTGCAGTTGGTTTCCTTCCAGAAAAAGCCTTCCATCCTTCAGTTTAATTGTATGGCATCAAAGAAAAAGTCCTTGCCCCACTGACAACTTCATAGGGTGATGGTGGAGGAGGGTCATCTGGTGTCAACAGCTTCTCTCCAGGTGACAGATTGATGGACGTGGTCAACCAGGTTAAATTGTTTCTCTGGGACTTTTCATAGAGTGGGGTTGCTTTATTTGAGCTGCTGGTTTTCTCAAATCTGGAGGTAGTCAACAGGGTGAGAGGGGCAGGAGGTGAGGGGACACAAATACTTGAAAAGCCACACCGGAGGTCACAGGGGAGACAGGACCCATCTTTTTTCCATCTAAAAACTTCACCTTGGGGAAACCAGAGGACAATTGCAAACTCTTCACATCCTCCTTTCCTGGGGGACTGAAGAGTTTTAAATCAAGGTCCCTCACTTGGAAACTCAAAGCCTGAAATGACATCTGTTGGAAGAACCATCTCTCAGTTCAAAATCAGCGGTAGTCGCAACCACTAATAAAGTTGAGGTCCGTAATGGGGAGACAAATGAGAGTAAATGGCCCTAATAGAATAGCAACCATGACCTTTGCATTTCATTTGAAATTCAGCCATCATGTTAGCCAAATAATATAGTACGGGATGGATAGTATTTTGCTAATATGATATATAGATCTCTAATATGAAATCTCATACTTAGGAGTGAATTACAAACGTGCCAGGTCTGATGTATCTTTACGTACACGTGCTACAATATTTCATAATCTACTTGCAGTAATTTCTGTCCCTTGACAGAGAGAGCAGAGAGGAGAGAGAGGGGGAGAGGAGTGGAGGATGGTAAAAGGCAAACAATGCACAGGAGTGACGACGGGCATGTCAGGCCTTTCCACGTGGAGAGTCTCTGGACATGAATCTCACGTGTCCAGTCAATAATTACGGACATCAACATTCTTTCCTGCCATTTTTTTGCTCATTTCAATGTACAAAATCCAGACTCCATAAAGTGACTAGAATAATTAATAGAAAGCATAGCGGATTGAAAATGCAATTAAGAGCTCCCTGGTCTGCATGCACGCGCTTCTGGGCTGTGGACATTTTTAACCACACCTGCAAGCCCTCCAGAAGAAAACAGTTAAGACGTCACGGCCGGTCCCTACGGGCGCTGCGAATTATGGAAGGGCATTTTCATGAACAGAATGTGGCCATCTGAGTTACATTTTTCAGTACAGTGATCTTTGCCTAAAGCCACCAGTTCTGCTGATGACATTGAACATGTCAAATGTCAGGGTTCTGCCGATACAGAATTCCTTCCTTAGGTGCCTCCCCTGCCCACCGCTGCTCTCTAGAGAGTGGGAGATGCTGAGATGGAATCTCCCCCAAACCCAATCATTCCCGGCCCAAAGAGGAAGGGCATCCAGCCAGGACGCAGGGCCTCCTGATTTAATTTCCTCAGCTCACTGCTGGCTATAGTGCTTCCAGCACTCACGTCTTCCACTCACAGACGCAGGGCTCTCCAGAAACCCTGACAGGACGCATCTGTGCAGGGTGGGTTTCCCGACTCCAGCAAAATGAATGCTGCTTCCAAGTGACTGAAGGGGGAGACCAGGCGAGAGTCTGGAGGAAGATCTCCCTCTGGAAAGGAGCAGTTCCTGAGAGGGGCTTGCAGGGGAGGGGTGGCTGGACAAGGTGGACAGGGAGCCCCAGGTGGGACACAGAGGCCTCTAGGCCACAAAGCGGTGGGTCAGACCCTGCAGACTGGGGGGCGTGGCTGTCAAACAGACACACAAGCTCTCCGTGGCTGCCGATGCAGTTTCTACTCAACCCATGTTCAATACAGTGACTTGTGAAGTAAAAGGGGGAGGGGGAGGACAGCAAGTCTCACGTTGTGGCCATGTAATTTTATGCTAGGTGGTGACCTTTGTGTTGCGGGACATTCGCAGGAAATGCGTGGGTTCAGAGGACGTGAAGGATGCGCTCCTTTCCTGCTGGCCGGGGACAGCGCTCTCAGCTGGGGACTGCAGCATGACCCCTGGATGGCAAGATGTGAGCGATTAAGTCTTAATGAGATTTCCTGATAGAGAAACAGTTGGACTGGAAAGGGTTTTCCGAAGGCAATTTCATTCAGTTCCACAACTATCTACCGAGGGCTGAGGGCAGGCAATGCCCAGCTCCTGGGAAATCCTGGGGACAAAAGTCCAGATCACACCCTGTCCTCCAGGAGGATCGGATCCCAGGACAATGAGAGGGGAGCAGAACAGGGGGCAGGGTGAGGCTGGCTGGACAATGCTCACAGGACACGAGGCCTCAGAAAGGATGCTGCCATGGGGCAGAGCCTGGCTCTCAGGTGGGTGTGACCTGCTCTGGTGGGACTTGGACATGCAAGGGATATACAAAAGCAAAGACCCTTGGTGGCCAGTTTATGGGCCCTGGCGACCCTGCCCCAGACAGGGCATCCCATCCCTGACATTCAGCATGCATGAACACACCCTGCTTTCTCAGTGGGGGAGGGAATGACATGGTCCCTCAGGGGGTGACGATCAATTCTTGATTGGGGAAGGGTAGAAAATATCTTACATATTACAATGGTTTGTGGCCCTCCAGAGGACCACCCTACATAAACAGACAAACAGTATATCCAGCGCATTAAAATTTAATAGTAGGGAGATGGTGGTTGGGGGGGAAAGTCTTTAAAAAGCTCCTTGGTGAAGGGAGACAAATAAATGGCATAAAAGATTGAGATGAACGGGGGAAGTTTTCCCCATGACAACTGCTCCTGTCTCTCAAACAGACTGAGGATGCATCTGAGGCGGGACCTCAGCTCCTGGCAGGCAAGGTGGCTTCACAGGAGACCTGTGTCCTGACTGCGGGCAGAGGCTCCCTGCCCCTCCCCTCCCTGGCTCCAAAGACCAGGACTGGGAGAAGGGGTCACAGAGTGGGAAGGCCAAAAGAGAGGACAGCCTGCCTCCTACCAGTCCCAGCTCCTCTCCCCCATGGAAAATAGGTCGCGGATTCACATGTCATGTATTTATTTTTAACAGTGTATTTTAGACTCTCACCACTCCCTATTAAAAATGAACAATGTCTTTAATAGTTTATTTTAATTTCAAATTGCAAAGGCAGTATGTATTCATTATGGAAATTTGGAAAATGCAGATAAGACAAAAGAAGACATTAAACGAACACCAACACACATAATGCACTATCCCGTAGCGAGCGCTTTGTGATCTTATTGTATTTCTTCTAGACGAATGTGAGCCAATAAGGTAGCAGCCAATCACGTGGGGCTGCTCCACACAGGACACACGTTTAGTGTGGAAGCGCACCTTGAATTTGGAAGACTCAGTCCAAACATGGAAATTCCATCAGTATTATTTTTAAACCAATTCCACGTTGCAATGATAGTATATTGATACACCATGTCGAATGATATATACTATTAAAATAATCTCATCCACTTCCTTTTACTTTTTAAATTTGACCACTGAAACATTTTAATTCACTCACGTGACTTGCATTACCTTTCTGTTAGATGGTTATGTTTCAAGGGAATGATTAAATGTTAAATAGCCATTGTTTTATAAGGATGTGACAAAAGGCAGAAAACCAATCCCCTACCACTTGGAGGTGCCACCAGCCTTGACTCCCCAGGGAATGTACTCCTGACCACATTTTTTTTTTTTTTTTTTTTTTTTGTGGTGCTGGGATTGAACCCAGGACCTTGTGCTTGCAAGGCAGGCACTCTACCAACTGAGCTATCTCCCCAGCTTATGACCACATTTTGTACACAAAGCCTCCAGAGCAGTGTGATGGCTTGGACCTGGCTCAGATGGACGGAAAGTGCCAGACGATCCTCAGTCCAGATCAGCTGTCCAGCTCTGACTGTTTGAGCACTACAGGTCGCATCTCCACCCCAGCCTCACTGTCTAGAAAGCAACCAGCTCTATTTTTACAGCACTGTTAGAAAGATCAGAAATGGCATTAATTTTGTACAGTGGAGACATTTGGTGAAATGATAGCTAATATCATTAGCACTGCAAATACAGCATTAAAAACACCAAGGCCTTCATGATCCAGCATGGTGCACACCCAGGCCACGACTGCAAATGAAACCACGGAAACTACAGAGAGCATGATGCTATTGAAGGCCGAGCTGCGGAGTATCCGGATTGAAATTCGAAATGCCTAGAGAGATTCTGCCATAGCTATTGACCATGCTCTTTGTTGAGAGATGGTCACTGATTTTGGACCCAGATCACTCCTCCTGGATGTCAGCCGTCTTCTGATTCAGCCCCGGGTGAAGCAGCACGAGGTGCCCTTCCAAGAGGGGGCAGCACTGTTGCAGGGACCCATGGCCTCATGTGAGTTTTGGGGTGCTAGCAGGCGCAAGCCCTGGCCGGTGGATGCCTTTCTCACTTGCCTTTGAATGGCTCTCGCTTCTATTAGAGGCCAGGGTTGGGCAGCAGCAAGATCCTTTTTAAGAAGCAGGGCAGAGCCCTGTATCCCTGGGAGGCCATCTAAAGCACAGTGACATACAGGCACTTAGGCAAATAGGAAGAGGGCCCCTGGAGTGGGTGTGTGTTGATGAAGATGGGACTGGAATGTCTGGGGCTCTCAGAGGCCCTGGTGGTTTGGTAAGGTGGTGATTCCTTGGCCATGGAGCCTCTGGCTTAAGCAATGATGGAAATGTGATGATAATCCAGGAGACTCGCTCACCTAGGGATGCCCAGGGTGGGTCTTCCTGCTGGACCTGTTGCCCAAGAAGCAGGTGAAGGTCATCAGGTCAAGAATGCCCTGACATAACAGCCAACCCTACCTGTTCCGGCAGCCTACCTGTTGGCGTGCTTGTTACCCCAGCAGTAAACTGGCAGCTTTAGCCAGACTCTGTAACCTCTTTGCCTGTTGCCTCTGCACTGCCAATGAGGTGGGCAGATGGGCTGAAATAACTCATGGAAGCCGAGGGCTTGCTCAGCCCAGCGGCCCAAGGTGCAGCAGAGCTAAAAACACCAGGAGGGCCCATGGCTCCCACCTGCCAAGTCCTGTCCTGCCTTTGGAAAGCACCCTTTGTTGACCATCTCAGATCTGAAATCTCCCTTTCCTGACAAGGTTCCCAAACAGAGGCCCTCCAGATTCAGGTACTGAACACACAAAATACTGAATCCTTCCACGTGTTTTGGAAGCACTCTCATTTGCAGTGGACTCTGGGCTCATTGTCAGGGATACAAGTCAGAATCTCTGTGCCTCAATCTCGCAACCGCTGGTGAACAGGGTGATGAGTCATGAGAGCCCTCACAGGTGGGCACAGGTTACCGTGTGGTGATGGAGAAGGGGCATCTAAGCTGCCAAGGGGCCCATCAGGCAGAGAGGATGTCAGAGCTCAGGTCTGATGGGGGAGTGGAAACTGGCCGGGCAGAGCAAGCAGCAGGAGATGAGAGCATCCAGACTGACAAGGCTGCTGGGGCGGCTCAGAGGCGTGTGCGCTGAGGATCTTGCAGGTGGCCAGAGGGAGGCAATGGGGATGGTCAACACTGCTGAGGTCAGCAGAGGTCTGATGGTGGGGCTCTTCTGGAACTTAGATCTTGCCCTGCCTGGCTTCCTCTCCCACCGTCCTGGATGCCAGGACATCAGCATGAACTTGAGGATAGCGCCACAGAGCCAACTGAAGGTTCTGCCCCTCTGCCCCCAGGGGCACCTGTGAACAGTGAACCAGGAGAGCCGTGCTCTCGTTGGTCCTGGTCGTCGTCCTGCTTCTTCCACAGAAACAGAGGTGGAGAAGAGATGTCACTCAGCAGAGTGCCGCCATGCAAGCTGGGTGCCCTGGATGTGTTTGCTGAGTCCAGAGAGGTTGGTTTTAGGAAGCAATGACAGGAAAGCAAATGGGAAGGCCAAGAAGGGACAGGACATCTTATTTACCCTCAGGATTGTTATCAGAGGCCTTGCCATGCTGAGCACCCTTCAAGATGCATGTGTGCTTATCTGTGAAATTCACAAAGTAAGTGTATTCACCCCCCCACACACACAAACACACACACACACACACACACACACACACACACACACACGTGAGGATGCTCTACCATCATAGCTCCCCCAGACGAGGGAAGGCAGTCACAGGAGTGGAAAGAACTGCTGGTCTGAAATCAGAGACCCTGGTTCAAATCCTAGACCTGACCCTTCCTTCTCCAACTTTACCACACCAGTCCTTCATGCCCCCCACAATGGAAATGATAGCAGCCTACCTACCTCTGGGGTCTTCTGTGTGACTCAAATGAGAAAAAGGATTTGAATAGAAAAATCTTCTCCAGGAAGAGCTGGCCACATCAGAGAGGAAGTAGGTACCTGGGTTCCCAGGCTACCCAGGAAGTGATTCATGGCCGCCCAGACCCAGCTCACTGCTACCCTGTGGAATAGAAGTCCAGCTTTCCAGAGCTTCTCGCTTCTGAGAATCTCAATGTCTATGTAAAATTTCCTGATGGTTCAGGGTGGAGACTTGAAATGTGAAGAGCAGGAGGACAAGCAAGTCTAAAAGCCTGATGCACTGTCCAGTTGAGACCCTGCTCTGGCCAAACCCACCACCTGTGTGGGGAACAGCAAACCTGGCGTCAGGAAGAGACGTGCTTCCCAGACTGCAGATCAGGTACATTTCCACTAACCTTCAAGCCGACAGAGAGGAAGCTTGGAATAAAAATTCTCAATGAATGAATGAATGAATGAAGCTGTTGGAAAAAATAAACAAAAATACACAAACCCCCTCAAAGCTCCTTCCTTCTTTAATTGATTTTGAAGAAACTGAAGTTCTCCTATCTGGCCACCGCCTGTTATTCTGAGCTAAAACATGAATCCTGTTCTAAATTCCAGATCCAGTAGCTGTGCTTGCAATGTGCTGGAACACACCATCCATCCTCCACTTTCTGTCTCGCCAACCAGATCTTAGGAAGGGTTTGTATTTTCCTCCAAGAGCTTCTTTAAGAGTCACTCTTAAAGTGTCCTGTTGGCTGGAATGCAAATCAGTATAGCCATTATGGAAAACAACACAGAGCTTCCTCCAAAAAGGGAGCTACCATAAACTCGGGCAATTTCACTTCTGGGTCTATATCCAAAGGAAATGAGATCAGCATGTTGAACAGAAATCTGCTCTCCCAGACTCAGCAGCATTCTCCACAGTAGCCAAAATATGGAATCAACCTAAGCCTCCATCAGTGGATGAATGGATAAGCAAAATACGAGATGCATGTGCTGTGGAATACTATTCGGCCCCAAAAGTGAAGGGACCATGTCAATTGTGGCATGGATGAAGCTAGAGGACATTATAGTAAGTGAAGTAAGCCAGACACAGAGCAACAAATGCCTCATGATTTCACTTCCATATAAAGTCTTTAAAAACAATAAGAGCTATAGAAATGGAGATTAGAATGGTTTTGACCATGAACTAGGAAAAAATAGGGGTTCTGGGAGATTTTGGTTGATGTACATAAAATTTCCATTGGATAGAGGAATGAGTTTAAGAGATCTAAACTCTTAGATTGTGCAAGGGTGACTACAGGTAATAATATTTTGTGTTCTCACAAAATATGAAAAGAATGAATTCTAAGTGTTTTCACCCCAAAAAGTAAGGATGCCTATAATTTGCTTGATTAAGCCATTCTGGAATGCATGTATATTTCAAAACTTCATGCTGTTGTGCATATGTATATTTAATTTCTATTCGCCCATTAAAATAATTAACCTACTAGTTATCATCAAATGACACAGTGTTCTGGGTTCCCTGCAGGAAGGAGAAGCAGGACAAGCCCCAGAAGGCTGACTCTTAAAGAGTCACATGGGAGTGACCCTCCCAGGCCAAAAGCATACAATGCCTTGGGCACCTGGAACCTTCTGAGAAATAGTCTGCTGTTCCCCAAGATGGTGAATCTCAGTCCTCTACATGCTGGGTCCATGCAGTCAGGCCCAGGAGAGTGCTGTCTCAGCTCTGGCCTGCAGCAGGGGCACCTTACTGGAGAGAAGACGGAAGGCTACTTAGGAGAAGTGTGTAAGTCTCACAGTGTAGGGGACAGCAGCTGAGGAGACAGCACTGCCAACCCCGGGAGGCTCCTAAGGAGGACGATGCTCTACACCACTGCCTGGGCTGCAGAAGGTTGGATCTGTCACCACCCATGGCCACCAGTGAGCTCTCCACAGGGGCATGCCCATTGGTAGCTCATCTGCAAATGTCTACGGAGCAAAGTCCTGCTTCTCCCGCCACTCAGGAACATCATGTTTGAATTTGAAAAGAAGAAAACCACATACACACATCTCTCAAAACAAAACAAAACAAATGTTAAAAGACAGGAAAGTCAGGAAGAGGATTTTCCCATGAGAAACACAATTGGTTCAGAACCTACAGGGACAAAAGGGGGAAACTGTTACTAAATAAATGTAAAATAAATAACTTGTATATTTGTCTTCAAATTGGCAATTGGGAAGGGTTTTATAATGCTAAGCTTTGTGATTAAAGGAGATTTAGGGAAAGAGGCTCTTAAACACTACTTGGAGAGTGTAAATTGGTCTAACCTTTCTGGAGAGACAATTTAACCATGTGTAGCAAGCGGCTTAGATATTTGCATGGCCTCTGCCCAAGTGCTTCCACGTGCAGGATCTGAATCCAGGCAGTTCCAGGTGGGCTGAAGGTAGACAGCAAGGTGACCCAGCGCTGTGGGCTCATCATGGTGGAAACCAGAGGTCACACAAGAAAAAGCTCAGCAATTGGAACTAAGATTAAAAAAAAATGCTATCTCTGTGTGCATGTGCTTCCGATTTGATAGTTTAGTTTTCATGCCTTTAAGTTTTTTTCCCAGTTCTATATTTTAGAAGAAAGAAAACTTAGAAAAAAGCAACTTTTTCATAATATATAGCTATCTTAAAAACCACAAAGCACATAGACGGTTGATATGCAATGTGAAGAGAGAGACTCACTCAGATGTCAGTCGGAAAAATCCTTTCTCCATGGGGAACTAAGCAACATCGGCACAGAGCTCCCATTTCTGTGGCCGTTGGGAGTCCAAAGTCCTCTCCAGGTGCCACAGACTCCCAGGTGGCTCTCATTCTTATTGCCTCCTCCATCCTTCAGCCCCTCCTGTCTTATTTAGTGTCTGTCCACCATTCCATGTGCAGAGACCGGCCAGGAGGCAAAGAGGCACAGGGAAAGGAAGGGGAGATGGAAGGGACACAAAACCACCCCTGCGAACACACCAAGGTGCAGCCCCTCCCTGCAGGTGTGTGGTCCCAGGGGCCCTCACGTCACCCAAGCCCAGCGTATAGTGCCTGCTGCTGGTTCCCCTTCCCACTGCCTCGCTGTGTCCCTCTGCCCTCCGTCCTGCCCTAGGACTCTGCCTTTCCTCCTTCATATGCACAGCTGGGCAGTCCTCCCTGGCTCCCACTCACAGTCTCCCAAAATCAAACCCACCCAGGATTCCAGCACAAGGGGCGCTCCCTGCCGCAGCCGGACACAGAGCCAACCCTCTCCTTCCTGCGACAGTGTGGGTCATTCAGAGAAGCGCTTGCCTCTTGCACCCAGGTAGATGATACATATGGATTATAAATAGCTGATAACTGAACCGTTACTCATGAAGTCGATTGTTATAAATAGCATTTTTCCTGAAACATCTATATCTAGATCTATAGAAAAAAATACATTAACCATAATGCTAATTCAACAATATCTCTAGATGATGGATAACAAATGATCCTAATTTTCTTTGTGCTTGTCTGCAGGATCTGAGTTTTCTAGATAATCTATATTGCTTTTATAATGAGGGGGTGAGAAGCAGGTATACTCTGGAAGGAAGGTTGGCTGGATGGCAGGTGAGGACATCTTGATAGCTGATGTTCAGGAATGCTGCTCCTGGCCCAGACAGCTAGGCAGTGAACATCACCACCAACGCTCCCCCTGCCCATCCAGACCCTATATCCCCCAAGGGGCTGGGAAGGCGTGGCAAGGCTCTAGAAGGTTCTGATCAACTGTGCTCTGCTGTCCACAGACAGCCTTATCCTGAGACAGTGGAGGGCCTTGTCCTTTAAGAAAAGAGAAGGATAGTGCAGGACCGGACAAGGGAGAGGAGGAACTAGGGAGCTTTGTGATTACTAGGGAGCTCACGCCTGCATAGGTGTTAGTGCCTTGTAACCTGCCCAGGGCCCAGGATGGGGCCCAGTGGGAGGTGAAGCAACCAAGGTCCGAGACCCAGGGCCACTGCTTTCCAGTGTATCTGCCTCCATTCAGGCTGTTCCAAGTCAGGGCCTGGGAACCACCTCATACAACACCTAGATAGGCCTCCCCAGGCCTGTTCCCATGCTGACCCTGTGCACAGATCTGAGCTTAAAGAGGCCAATTCTCCATGTTCCATTTCAACTGAATTAAAAGGCTCACAATGAGAGACAGCCATGAGTGTCTTAAAAAAAAAAAATCACACAATTCCCAGGCCAGAATATACCTTTATTTAAATAGAACCTGTGCGTTTTTAGTTGTTCATAGCATGACATTATTCATTTGGTTCATATGTTATTGAAGGTGGTATGCATTTGATTTTATGGAAAAATGATGTTATGATGTTGGGGTCCCCACATCCATGGTCAGTGTGTCCTTGCTTCCCTACCCTTGGCTTTGAGTGCACCTGAGTGATCTGCTTTCCCCGCGAAATGCCAGCTCGTAGCTGGTAGCTGGTGTGATGTGGCCTGTGTGTGCACAATCAGAGGTTCTCTGGAGTTCTCCCACCAGCCCTGTGACTTCCCTGGGCTAGCCTCCTGCTCCCAGGAGGATGTGCGAAACATGGAATGGAGCCCCCTCCCAAGCTCAGCCTCCTCGCCTCGGAGCCCATCCAGCAGACACAGGACCAAGACCAGCCTAAGCCAAAGCCTCCTCACACTCCAGCATATGAGCCAGATAAATGCCTGCCAATCAGATTTTGTGATCGCTGGGTGGCAATGACAGAAGATGCATATAAGAGAGACATCCTTATTCCTATTGCAAAATGGGGGACGTGAGGTTTAGGGAGGCCATGTCACTCCTGCACGTACTGGATGTGGAGTACCAGTCTGACCTGGAGTCTTTATACCTCGCACACTGTGCCAGACAGCCATTGGCCCCCATGTTTAATAAGCACCCGCTGCAGAAGGCAGGCGCTGTCCTTGGTGCTGAGAATGTAGCAATCAGCACAGCAAAGGCCCCAAGTCCAAAGGGTTCTCTCTGACCAGAGAGGACAGGGCAGGAGTCACTGCTTCCATCTGAGTACAGGGAAGGAGGTGATCATAGTGCAGACAGGAAATGAAGCAAGAGCAAGGGCCCCAGGATGGGAACGAGCTTGGTGTGTTTCTGGAAAAGAAATGAGACACAGCTGTGGGGCACAGCTGTAAGTGTGCAGAGTGACAAAATCAAAGGGGTGAGCAGGACCAGATAACCCAGAGCAGGTGATCAGCAACGCAAGTTGTGATTCAGTTCTGGTAAAAACTTCTGGCTGTTATTTTAGGGCAACCTCCATGCTGCCTTGCTGCGGCAGACACCAGGGACACAGGAGATGGGAGGGGGCCGCTGGGGATGTGCAGGGCTGGACTGCACTGAATCAGGGAGGTAGCTCTGGAGAAGCTCGGGGATGTCACCACACTGCTGCTGGAATTCGAAAGCAGTCCTGGCGTCCCTGGTTCTAAATTGGTCTTGGCTTCAGCAAGCTTGAGTAGAACAGTCACCAGCTTAGAATTTATCAAACTAAATTCTGAAAGATATCTTAAAATGTTTGCTTAGAGTGGAAGTAAAAACATACGCAGCACTCGTAGAGTTGGTCTTTCACCTAAGGTGGGTGATAATTTATGCCACTCTTATAGTAAAAAACCAAAACAAAACATATGTTTAGATTGTGATCTATACACTTTTCCCCAGGGATGAACTAATTGTGTTGGTTGGGTTGTTTCAAGTTCTTGTGGGCTGGCAGGATTGAGTTTCTATTTCCAAGACTTCAGGGATTAAATTAGATAATCTTAAAGGAATGTGGATGGTGATAAACTGCAGAGTCATACGAAGTATTGCCTAAACCAGTGTGGGAGGTGGGTGAATGGAGCAGGCACCTTGAGGTTTTACAAAACAGCAAACAAATATACGAAGAAAAAATTACAAAAAAACTACTTTACTTTTGTCCTTGGTATCCTTTAGCAGACAGACAAGCAAAAATCTCAGGTTGCTTCAGTCTTGATTTAGCTGCCCAACAGATCAACATGCTGCCTCCCAGAAGAGCTATCAGATTGGTTCCCTCCTCCTCCTCCTCCTCCTC
>JAJEJO010004625.1:108018-119514 GCA_020662805.1 Glaucomys volans
CCCAGAAGAGCTATCAGATTGGTTCCCTCCTCCTCCTCCTCCTCCTCGTCCCTCTCTCTCTTCCTCTCCTCCTCCTCCTCCTCCTCTTCCCTCTCTCTCTCTCCCTCTCCTCTTCCTCCTCCTCCTCCTCCTCCTCCCTCTCTCTCCCTTTTCTCTTCCTCCTCTTCTCCTCCTCCTCTTCCTCCTCTTCCCTCTCTCTCCCTTTTCTCTTCCTCCTCTGCTCCTTCTCCTCTTCATCCTCCTCCTCTCCTCCTCCTCCTCTTCCCTCTCTCTCCCTTTTCTCTTCCTCCTCTTCTTCTCCTCCTCTTCGTCCTCCTTCTCTTCCTCCTCCTCCTCCTCCTCCTCCTTTTCTCTATCTCTCTTTCTCTCTCTCTCTCTCTCTCTCTCTCTGAAATCATGTTTTGCCAATCATAATGCTCCCTACTGATCACAAACAGATGACCCAAAGACAAGACTGACCCCACAGATCTGTTTCTTTTGGCTCAAGTAGGGCTTAAAATTAAACCAGAAGTCAAAATCTTAATGAGGAGACATCTAAAAAGCCCTGGAAAATATGGAATATTCCTAAGTCACAAAAGTGGCCGGTCAATGAGGAGCAGGTGCCAGTGGCAAAGAAGGCATGAGCTCCCGCTTGGCCACCATCCACACAGTGCACCCATGACAGCGGTCAGTCATGGGCTAGCTTCACATGGCATGGGGTTTCCCACGGAGAGGGGTGTTGACCACCATGGTGATCAAAGTGGGGCTGAGCACTAGATGGAGACAGCCCTGGGGAAGGACGTGACCTGTTGTCTCCAGCTCCTGGGTTTATTTAACACCTCTCAGTTTTGCACGTTAACATTCAGGGAAACAGGTGAGCCCTGGACGAGGCCCTCAGGTGGCCAGCCACAGTCTGCAGGTCTGCCTGGTGGCGTTGGTGGGAGCCCAGGCAAACCCGGTTGTGCCCTAACTGGAGTTCTGTTCTCCAGGAGCACTGTGGCCACAGTGACCGCTGGCTTGGACAGCATGGCCGCAGGCCAAAAACACAATCCCACTTAAGATAATTGAATAGAATTTTGCAAAGGGGATGGCCAAACTTGATCTCAAGATGACAAGAAATGACGAAGATGTGCTGAAATGGCTGGCTCAGGAGCGAGGACCCTCGGGGCCCACAGGGAAGCATCTAGAGGGTTTGAAAGAGCTGCTGCGGGGCCAGCAACATTCAGGATCAAGGTATCTCAGAGACCAAAGTGCAGTTTCTACAAAGCAGGGTTTGTGTTTTCGTTGGTGGGTTTTCATTTTCCTACAACAGATTGTGAAAAAAGAGATGAAAGATACATTATCATAAATATTTTTATTTACTTCCTCCTTTTTCTCTAAACATGCCCCCAGATGACAATATCACTATTTAAATTTGAGCAAAAAGAATGACCTAAAACAGAAAAAAATGTTTACTATGTAGATTATTTTAAATCTTGTTGAGAACACAAAGACTACTTTGAGATATTGATTTAAATGCTATGAGCATTCTCTGCTGGAAAAAAAAGTGTATTAGATGCAGAGTTTTGTATGTAACTTCAGACATTTAATGGGTCTCCTGAGCCCATAAGAAATGGAGGGTTCTGTTCACGTGGAAGCCAAGAGTACAACATAGTTTTTGAGGATAGAGCGTGTGGTCCACTTCCTGGGGTGGCCTTGGACTCAGCCACACCCTGTGTAAAGCTTCTCGCCTCAGTGTCTTCATGTACACGTTGGGAATAACACTGACCAGGGGCTCCTGGGCTTGTTTGGAGGCTAACTGGAGTCAGTTTGTACCAAGCCCTTGGAAGAGTTGCTGGCACATGGTAAGAGATCAATAAATGCTCACTGAAGCCTCTCTTTCTGATTTAATACTGGCTCTGTTACAATCTGAATACAAACATTCCAATGTCTTTCATATTGGCATCTCCAGCATTTTAAGGTAATGACAGATAATATAAAAGGTACACTATTGTATTACCTATTTGTATTTTTTTTAAAAAAAACAAAAACAAACCTCTGGGCTTGCAATCTGAAAACTGCAAACTACTAAAAATCTGAGGAGAAGGACCAAAAGAGGAAGAAGCTGGAGATGCAGCTGGTGGGGCAGACGTGGCCCTGCAGGCAGGACCAGAATACAGAGAAGCACCCTTGGAAACCGTCCCACGCACCACAACCACCCCACTGGCCTGGTCACGTTTGGCCAAGACAATCGGGTCTGAATCAATAGGCCGCCATTTGGCTGAGCTGTTTGACTGGTCCTATCAGATAACTACTCAGTCCAACCGTGCCAGTCACTCATGTGGCCAAAGCCTCCATCAGAGGACTGGTCCAGCTGGCTGCACCAAGTCACCCGGATGCAAACTAGGATGTGATGGTGTTCAACTGAAAGGCTGCCTGCTGGGCAGCTGCAGGCCTCCCAACTGGGGGGACCTCAGGATGTCCAAGCAGACCACAGACCAGAGCATCCTCTCTCTAGTGAATGTGGGACCAAGGAGGCAGGTGGAGGCCACCTTTATCCAGGAACTCCACCAGTGGTGGGAATGAAGGGTCAACCTTCCCTGTGCCCATCCATAGGGTCACACGCTCCTTTCATGGACAACGGGTTTCAAGGCCTTGCATGGTCAGCTAACCTTCAAGGAATATGGCGGGAGCTGGCCCTTCTCAGGTACCATGTGCATCAGGAAGCAGGTCATGAGGAGGCTGTGTGATGCTGCAGCCACTCTTGTTGTGTCTCTGCACTGGAAAGGCTTCTCTGTGACTGACTGCACCTCTCTGCAGCTCTGCCCATTTCACCACTGCTTTTTTAAAAATAAATTTCCTCTCATTTCATTCCTTAGAAAAAACCAAGGCTCAGAAAGGTCTAACAGCTTGTCCAAGACCACACGGCTGCCACGTGGCACCACCTGCCCTGTCAATGTCAAAGCTGCCTTCGCTTCCTATGACAATAGGCCATGCCTGAAATCCCATCCTCATTTCTTTCATGTATTTCATCAAAATATTTGTTTGTCACAGTGAATCTGAATTCTGGGTGAATTTTTTATCACTAGATAAACTGCCATGAAGCAATGGCCAGGCCTGGAACAGAGTGTGAGGAGGTCATGCACACACATAATACGTGTGTGTGCGCGCGCGTGTGTATGTGTGTGCGCGCGTGTGTGTGTGTGTGTGTGTGTGTGTAGCAGCACGCCATGGCTCTCCATGCTGCGGCAATTTCTCTCTGCCTGACTTTTGGAAATTCCTGTGAGCATTTATTTTATTGTTCTCACTGGTGCGTGTGTGTGTGTGTGTGTGTGTGCCCACACACTAATTGCATCTACTGGGTAAGGGGTCAGGGATGCTATTAAACATTCAATAATGCTAAGGACAACCTTGCACAAGAAAAGAATTATAAATCCAAAATATCAAAAGTGCCAAGGCTCAGAAGCCCTAAATACACATGCACTCACACAGATACATACATGTTTCAGTTTGTACAACCATGAATTCACACATATAGCTACACGCCACGTGTAAGTATACATACATACATGCATATATTAAATGTATGCATATATGTGTGTGTGTGTATATATATATATGTGTATATATATATATAGTTATGATGTGCATGTGGAGAGAGACACTGAGGCAGTGGAGCAGGAGGACCTGGAGCCTGGCACACACGTCCACCTGTGTCCCTGAGTCTGTGCATATGCATAATTCCATCTCCCATCTACATCCCTGTTGTCACCCAGGGGTGGCTTTTCACAAAGCACTCCTATTAACAGGATGAAGATAAAGAAGAAACTTACGTTTTCCTTTCTTACAGTTTCCAGATAAAACGAACATTTGAAATACCCTGGATCACAATGCACCAACCCAAACAAATCAACCCAGGTCCCGTCTAGAAGTGCTTGCTGTGAAATTCTAATAACTTTCAAATCATCCTGCCCAGAAACATGAGAGTCGTCCAGCGTGAACTGGAGCCTAACTAATCAACCACGCCTAGACGTTGGGAGCCAAAAACTTCCCCGTGGACTTTGAATCCCCTCCTGCTCCAAAGAGCAAGAGAGTCCAGAGGACAGGAGGCTCCTCATTTCCTGCCTGAGCCCTGCCTGTCCCTCAGTCTGGGCAGTATTAAATTAGACACTGGCATGGACACACAGGTACCAGAATCCAGCTACTGAGAATGGAGATTCCATGCTTTTAAGTTGGAGGTGGGGCAGCATTTCCCAGGGGTTTGAATCATCCACAGTTCTCATTTTCCAGATGCAGAAGGTACTTCTATCCTGGCTTCCATATGTGGCCAGAAACGGCAGCCTGCTATAAACACTCAAACCCCATTGAAAAATAAAATGGTACTTCCCCACCCCGTCCCAGCAGCTTCATTTAAAAATATTTTTTAAACTTCTAATTGAGGCACAAAAACATAAAAATATACATATTTATGGGGTAGGTACTTTTATATGATTTGATACATGTCTATATTGTGTAATGGTTACATCTCATTAAACCTCTCTCTTCTCAAACATTTACCATTTCCTTATGGTAAGAACAAGGAGTGGATCAATTTTTATCAGAGCCAAAACTGATGCTGATATACGCACTGGTTACATAGAGGAAGGAGTAAAATACCACATCAAAGACAGAAGCTCTTCTTGAAGTTAATTTTAAAATCTACAGCAAGAGCAGGATTAAAGAAACATTTATCTGGGTGCATTTATATGCCTGTGACACAGAGTACTCAGGAGGCTGAGGCAGGAGGATCACAAGTTTGAGGCCAGCCTCAGCAACTTAGCAAGATCCTGTCTCAAAAAAATAGAAAAAGTGTGGAAATAAATAAAAATAAAAAGGGCCAAGAATGTGGCTTACTGGTAGAGTGCTTGCCTAGCATGTACAAGACCTTGTACCAGAGAGAGAGAGAGAGAGAGAGAGCATTATAAAGTCCATGGGCCCTCCCCAAGTCACACACACGATCCACATGATCCAAGTGGTAGGAATCAAAGGGCCAGCTTCCCTCCAGGTTTCAGACAAGCTAGTTATCTATCTACCTACCTATCATTTCTTTATCATCTATCATTTATCATTCATTTGTCACCTATCACTTATCATCTGCCTCTCTGCTTATCTGTCCATCTACCTACCTACCTGTCGTCTATCAGCTAGCCATCTCTCACCTATACGCCTATCTATCATCTGTCTATCATCCATCTATCTATCTTTCATCTATCTGCATTCTCTTCCTTTCCAAAGTTCTGGATGCATGGTTTTAAATTTAATAATAATCTTCTCAATAATAAAAACTTTTAATAATTAAAAATTTTACTTTAAGATGGAAAATAATTTTGAGCAACAAATTCATAAAGAGAAAAAATATATGATAAAAATACACTTCTTCTGGTTAACATATCTCTTTATCACACACTGTGTATGTCAAAGTGCAGATTTTTATTTAAATAGGCCTTCAGTTTTGCCATCTACAAAATGTTCATGATGATACATAACATCAGTGTTTTATGAATATCAATTAGTTAATACATATAAGGTGCTTAGAAAGGTGCAGAATATGTAATGCTCCACCAAGGTATGTTTATATTTATTATTCAATCTTAAGATCTCAGTAAGTATGACTATGGAAATATTAGCCAACATCAAGGAATTTTCTCTCTTAGCACATTGAGCTATGCGGGCTCCGTTTTAAATAATAGTTTCAAGCACCGAATATGAATATAAATACTATTTATTTTCTTCCTACCAGTCACAGGCCGCATTTTCATTCCTAAATGAGTTACTGCTGATTCAAAGAAACCTACACACAAACTCAGCAAATTTGAATGAATACAGTGACTCTCCACATCCAAGGTCCAGAGGAGTGAAACAATTCCCACATAATGCAGGCATGCTGTCCCAGGCTCAGCAGAAGCCACGTTGTCCCCAAGCAGCCTAGCACACTGGTTTCCTCTCACTGTTGTGTGCACGCGCGCGCGCATACACACACACACACACACACACACACACTCACACACAGGTTCAACAGGCCACTGAAATGTTTCTGGAGGTCTCCCCACTGCTGATCCGTTTTTCTCAGACCATCCCAGCACCCACAGTCCCAACATGTGTGGGGAAAGACACCTAGTGCTTGTTTTGAAACCTGTTTTTCAGGAATGGTTGGGAAAGAGAGGGTAGCAGAAAGAAATGCTGGCCCATCATCTCAGAGTTTTGGAGTTCAGCAGGTGCACTAGACAGGAAAAAGACAGAAGTGGCCTTTCCTACCAGGCATGGTGGCAAACACCTGTAATCTCAGCAACTTGGGAGGCTGAGGCAGGAGGATCATAAGTTTGAGGCCAGCCTCAGCAACTAAGCAAGGCCGTGAGTGACTTAGCAAGGCCCTGTCTCAAAATAAACAATAAAAAGGGCTGAGGATGTGGCTCAGTGATAAAGAATCCCTGGCTTTCATGCCTAGTGCCAAAGGGAAAAAAAAAAAAAAAGTTCTTTCCTGAAGATATGGTGCTTGGTCCAAATCCTGAAGGGTGAGCAAGAAGAAGCGTGGAGTCCATGCACCAGACAGAGGTGGCATCCTGCACAGAGGTGCCTTGGAGGCGAGGAACAGAATATCTGTCAGAGAGGTGGGCTTGGCTCAGGTGCAGGAAGCTGAATTCACTTTGCAAAGAAAACCACAGCCTTGGAAAGAGGCAGGGCTGGGACACGAAGCATGTGGGTCCAGCCCTTGAGGCTGGTGCGCCTGTTGCCTCGCTCATTCCCTCTGCTCAAGCTAATGAGCCAGGGAGCGAGGTGGCAGCTACGCAAAGGAGCTATACGATCTGGGCAGCCTTTGGAGTCACACCCAGTCCCCACAGGGAACTGTAAAAAGACCAGTGTGTTGTCGTTGACCATCCTGTGCAGAGCATTCACCACCAGGCGGGGCCGAAGCCCCTGGGCACTCTCTGAAAGCCCATGCAAATGCTGGCAGACATGGAGGGAGAGAGGCCAGAGGACTCAGGTCCCACCCGGGGCCACCTAGCCCAGCATGCAGGTCACAAGGTGAGAACCTAGATGCCAGGCAGGGGAAGTTATTTTCTATATCTGCATCTGGCCCCTTGGCCTGTCCCTCTGCCATCTGTGTTGGCTGCCGTGCTGTGGTCCCCAGAAGTTTGGGAAGCAGCTGGCTGGGCCCCAAGTCCCACAGTGCTGTCTACCACTCCTGGGCCAGGCCGATGGGTGCCGCAGTAATGGCTCTTTCAATAGTGAAAGAGCAGCTTGCCTCTTCTGAAGCCGGCTTACCCTAATCCCACGAGGGGCACAGGCCACAGTCCGAGGAGTCAGATCACCCCAAATGACACTGCAAGGAATCCTAGGGACCACAGGCATCCTAGAGAAGGTGATTCCCATCTTTGCTGAGACCCAGGTGGGCTGAGCCACTCAGGCCAAGCCAAGTCATTTTCAATGGCTGCTGGATAATTCAGGCCCAGGAAGGTGCTGCGTGCTCCCAGGGGCTAGGAATCATTTTTAAAAGGTACTAAATTATTCTTCCAGAACAACCAAAAGTCACACACAAATAACATGTTTTGGTAAGCTGATGACCATGTTTTACCTTACAAGGGACTTTTCCAACTTAGAGGTATCACTCCATGTGACAGGAATTATCAAAACAGATGGGAACCGAGTCGGATGCAGCATGCGTGCATGCTCCTGAGGACTGGGGAGCAGAGGAGGCTGGGGCAGATTGCGGGGCAGTGGAGAGGAGCATGGAGGTCGCAGGATGGGAGCCCCACCTGGGAGGAGGGGCCGGAGCTCCCAGTGACAGAGACCACTCTGCACAGGATATTCTCCTCTCTGTAAACTGAGTTACGACAGCATGGTGCTAAACTGCCCTTATTAGCTCCAATTCATAATATGGAGGGCTTGGGATTCCCTTTAGAGATCTAAAGTACACCACCTGAATATTTGCCTTGATATTTGAGATATTAACTCTGAGCCGATTCATGCTTAAGGGTAGCATTGTTTAGGCATCCAAATAAAACACAAATAGGAAAACTGTCGAGTTTCTGATGTGCCCAAGACTATACCCAGGATCTTTTTGATCTAAGAGGCTGATTAAACAAGATGACCACCGTCCAGCTAAACCATGCGAGTCACTAATCAGCTACAGTGTGATCCAGAAAATGCGCGCTTCCTAATGAATATTGAAATTGGCTGTCATTAAGAGAGAACATTCTCAGGAGGCCAAGGAGACAGTGATCAATATTCATATGGATCCACACTGCCTCATTGATTAATAGTCTTTGAGTAGGAAAGCTGAAATGGTGTTAATAAAGCACTATTTTAAGTGCAGTGTGACACAGGGTATTACTTAGATTTAAACATTCAAAAAAATTTTTTTTGACCAAGCCTTAATAAGTAAATAGCTGGGAAGGAAAAAAGGGATGGTTCTCCCTAGCCTTCTAAAAGATGCTCTTAACGCACATGAGGGGCAGCACCCTGTTCATGCGCCAAAGACTCCAGACACAGCTGCCCATCGAGGCAAAGGGCAAAAGCAGCCCCTCTCCCCCGCTGCTTGGAGCATCACTTTTTCCTTGCAGACAGGTGGCAAAGTCACAGGGTTCCTGTAGTCACAGCCTCTCCTGGTTAGTTGGTGATGTTTCCAACTTAGAAATAGAGACCCTATGCACAGGAGGGTGTGCTCCAAACTTCCCTATCTGTTCTTTCCAACTCAGGTGGCACATGCATCCCCAGCCCTCTGGTTAAAACACCCCTGGGTGAGGGTGGTTCCTACCCCCTGCCCATTGGGAGCCAGTTGCTGACTTTGGGCAACCCACCCCTTAAATGAGAAATGCAAATTCTCCACTAGCCCTCTCTTCTCCCTTCTAAGGGATGACATCGCTTGATGCACTCTGAAAACACGTCGTGCCAAATGAAGGTTCATTAATGCCATGACGACCCACGTGCAGATTTCCATGCCTCTTGAATTGCTCGGCTGCTTGGCATGACCCTTCTGGTGAAGCGCATCTTCCAGAGAAGAATTCCTCCACGGCCCTGCGGCTCACCCAGTGGAAACTCATTAGACATTCCGTTTTTCGGACTACGGCAGTAGAAATAAATTTCTTGGATCCTAGCTACGGCTATAAAGGCAAGTCTACAATAGATCTCTGAAAATGGAATTGGGAGATGTTCGTGAATAATTCTTATGGGATATATAAAATTTCTATCCATTAAATGCTCAAAAACATCCATGTACCCAAAATGGAGTTTCTTGCTTTTTTTGGAAATTGAAAATGAGTTTGAATGTACTCTATTACTTGCTTCTGATTGCTCCATTCAGAACAGGCGTGTGGAGAGATTTGGTCAAACAGCAAGTTTGCTTTATATTTTCTTTTCTATTTTTTTTTTTGGTTGCTTGCAATCGAAGTCTTTACCTTCAAGTGCTCACTGCAGCCCAGGAGACAGCACCGATGTTCCCTGTGGAAGGCACACGCTGGGGCCCCGTCTGCCTTCTTTGATGGGGAGGGGGCTTATTTCACTTGTAGCAGCTTGCAACCAAAGGCTAGTCCTTCTCAGTGTGGCTTTGCCAGCAAGCAGAGGGAGCTGCATCCCAATGCATCCCTATCCTAACCCACTGCAGCTGATGTGGCAGTCACCTGCAGGAAGATGAGCTTCTAGAGAGGAGCCCTTTTCCCTGCTGGTAGGGTTACCCTTTATGTGGCCTGAGAGTCCCCTGCCTCCAGTGGATGAGGACCCACAGTCCCCTTCATAGCACACCACGACTTGATAGCCTGCGTGACCCACATGCTTGATGAGGACATCAGACAGCAAAAGCAGACTTTTGTGCACTGGGCTGAGCGCACTGAAAATAGATGGAATTCTCATGGAATGATTTCCACGCGGTCCCTTTCTTTCCATAATAATGTAACTTCATGGGGTTGTCTTGGTTTTGCTGAAAATGAAAAGTATCAAAATAGAATTAAGCACATTCACATGTATTCTCCTAGGACTCACGAAGCCAGTCAAGATGGAAATTTGTCCATTGGCTAAACAGTGGGAGCAGCTCCCGGAGAGCAGTGATTGACTTTCTGGCTAAGCTCAGCAGAAAAGGAGCTCGTGGTCAATTAGCTTTTCCCTTAATAGGATTGCGTTGGGCAAAATAAACCAGAGGAAGGAGTTGAAAACTGTCATTTAATGAATTCCCAGATGTTGTCATGCCTCCCTGAGACACACATCATAAATAAGGGCTCAAAGTTCAAGGGGCTGCTGCCGTGTGCGAAGGTCACGCTCCTTGTTGGGATGGCAGAGTGTGGAGAAGCAGCCGGATGTGTGTGCACTGTAAATCATAAGCGCATCTCCAAGTCATTCAATGGATTTGTATTTTAGGGCAAAGCAGACTTTGGAGAATGCTTGGGACTCTCATAATAATGGCTTCCTGCCATGGAACTCATCTGACCAGCACCAATCAAGGGCTCCCTGTACCCAAAGCCTTGTGTCCATCAGTAGAGCCACCTTCAGATTAAGATGAACAAAGAGCAAAACTACTTTCCCATTGAAGAAGCCAGGGAACAGGTGTCCTGGCAGAGGATAAGGAAGAGCTGGGATCACTCTCTGAAGTGGGGACTGAACCCAGCGTGGAAGAGCCAGAGTGAAGGAGAAAGAGGATGAGTTGGAAAGGTGGGAGCCAGACTCCATGCATCTGCTCTGAAAGTGGTTGGAGTTGGTTCTGGTACAGCGGGGTTTCCAGCTGGGAAGCAGGCAGGCCCTGGATGCGTGTTGGGATGGGCCCTCAGGCTGCTGCTGGGAGAATGGAGGAGTGACAGTTCTGTCCCATGTTGGGTGAAAACACCCACCACAGGTGTGGAGGAAGTTAACCCCAAGAGCAGATTGCAGCCATGGAAACCCAAGCATTTGGTGCGGGGACAGCTGAGGCACCTGTAGGGTCACTCTCAGCCTCAAGCTGAACCTCCTGGTAGGCAGCACTGCACCGAAGACCACAGGTCCCAGGCTGAGGGCATGGGGAGCCACAGGCACCCACCCCCACGTCATACTTGGTTTGGGAAATGGATCCTCCCCACCTCCATTTCCTTTCCTTCCCTCCAGGAGGTCCAGTCTGTGCACACAGCACTTCCTTCTGCCCAGAGGGTTGACCCATTCCTTCCAGGAAGCCCTGCAGGGACCAAGCTGATCCACTCCATGCAATCTGGGTGACCCAAGTCAGGATGATAGGTAAGTTAACACAAGAGGACAACCCTCTCCCAACGCCCAGCAGCGCCACTGCAGGACTATGGTCCCCCTCATCCACTGGACCATGAGCCCCACCAGGTACTGTGACGAGTTGCATCTATCTTCTATTGCTTCCCAAGTGGTTATCATAGCGATGAATGCATAATAGATGCCCACCTAGAACAGAGGAATGCACCAACAAAGGAGCAGAACAGGACAGGGGGCCTCTTTCTTTATATTTAGTTCTCTCCCTTCCTTCCTTCCTTCCCTTCCTCCCTCCCTCTCTCCCCCTTCCTTCCTTCCTTCCTTCCT